>NW_026844811.1:15807763-15917763 GCF_025583915.1 Anolis sagrei ordinatus | reverse complement strand
TATTCCAGTAATAATAATTTATCTATATTATTTATCATAATGTTTGTTGTATATTTATTATTATTATAAATAATAACAATATTGGAATGAATTGTGAGTTATAATAATAAATATCTAATAATATTTATTATATTATAGTAATAATAATTTATATTATTTATCATAATATTTGTTGTATATTTATTACTATTATTATAAATAATAACAATAATAATATTAGAATGTATATCTATAGTATATTTATTACAATAAATTCTACTAATTAATAATAATAATATATAAATATAAAATAAATAAATATATAATAATAATATAATTATGTAAATAATATAATTATAATAAATAGTAATAAAAGTATAATAATAGTATAAATATTTATAAATAGTAATAATTTATTTATTATATTATTATTTATGATATTTATGATATTTTATTATTATTAAATATAAATATAAGAATAATATAATAAATTCTTATATATTAAAAATAAAATTATTAAAAATAAATAAAAATAATTATTATTATTTAGTGTAAATTATACTAATTATAATAAATATATAAATATTATAAATAAATAATATAATAAATAAATATTATTTATAATATTTATAATATTTATTATTATTAAATATAATAATATAATAATGATATAAAATAATTATTATTTATAATATTTATTATTACAATTAGTATAATTTATTGTAACAAATATACAATAGATGTTATGGTAAACAATAATATAGATAAATTTATTATATAATAATATATTATTCTTATTTCTGTGCTACTGTTTCCTCTTATAATAATAATATAAATATTATTATTTTTTTGGTATTATTTCTATTATTATTCAAGGGAGGATAATGACAGCTCAGAAGGGTGCCTCTGTGCATGGGCAGAGTGCAATATTTCTTGCTTGGGGTAGGTCAAGGTGATTCTGAGCCCTAACCTGATTTACTCATAAATAATAATAATAATAATAATAATAATAATAATAATAATAATAATAATGTGATTCTGAGCCCTAACCTGATTGACTCATAAATAATAATAATAATAATAATAATAATAATAATAATAATAATGTGATTCTGAGCCCTAACCTGATTGACTCATAAATAATAATAATAATAATAAGAAGAAGAAGAAGAAGATAAACAGTAGCATGGAAATTATTATTATTATTATTATTATTATTATTATTTCTGTACTACTGTTTCAATTATTATTATTATTATTATTATTATTATTATTATTATTATCCTGCATGGAAATTATTATTATTATTATTTCTGTACTACTGTTTCACTTATTATTATTATTATTAGTTATTATTATTATCCTGCATGGAAATTATTATTATTATTATTATTATTATTATTATTATTATTATTATTTCTGTACTACTGTTTCACTTATTATTATTATTATTATTATTATTATTATTATTATCCTGCATGGAAATTATTATTATTATTATTATTATTATTATTATTATTATTATTATTATCCTGCATGGAAATTATTATTATTATTATTATTATTATTATTATTATTATTATTATTTCTGTACTACTGTTTCACTTAATATTATTATTATTATTATTATTATTATTATTTATATCACACTTTTTCTCTCCATAAGGAGGCCCAAGCATTAAAAGCATTGCAATACAAGTTAAAATATGCGAATATTAAAATAGTGTCAATCATTATTGGTATCAAAACAACAACAATAGTGTGAGTCCTATGCCTCTGGATTGCAGCAAGATGTGTTTGTGCTCAAAGACATTCATTCTATGCCGCCGTTCGGAAGAGCATTTCTTCCAGCCTGACGTCACTCGCTTTGACCTTCTGGCCTTTGAAAAATCCCCCACAACATTCCCAAAACCGTCATCCTGAATAGTCACATTGTCGATGAAAGTAGGGGATTTTCCGGTTCCAATACGAATGGGTTGGCCAAAGGATCCCAGGGAGACAGAGGTGTCGGGCCAGACATTTGGCAAGGTCCAGACAGGCCATTTTCTTGCTCTCTTTGTATAGTTGTAGTACGTGGTAGTTGTAGAAGGTCGGTTTATTTATCATGTCAGAAGCTTCTGAGAAGTTTCTGAGACTCCAAGCGGGGAGGGGAGAGCAGCCGTGCTCGGCGCACGCCTGCTCTCCCCTCCCCGCTTGGAGTCTCCACTTGTCCATCTCTTCCTTTTTGGAAACAGACAGCGAATCCTCTCACCTGAAGCCCTCCTCGGCCTCTCAAAGGGAGGGCTGTTTCTGGGACTCCAAGTGGGGAGAGCAGGCGTGCTCAGTGTACGCCTGCTCTCCCCTCCCTGCTTCGAGTCTCCAACTGTCCATCTCCTTATTTTTGGAAAAAGACAGAGAATCCTCCCACCAAAAGCCGTCCTCCGCTGTGATTCAACAGCCAAGGAGAGGGCTGTTTCTGAGACTCCAAGTGGGGAGGGGAGAGCAGGCGTGCTCGGCATACACGTGCTCTCCCCTCCTCTCTTGGAGTTTCCACCTGTCCATCTCTTCCTTTGTGGAAACAGACTGGAAAACCTCCCACCAAACGACCTCCTCGATTGTGATTAGACGGCCTCCCAAACAAAGGGAGGGCTGTTTCTAAGACTCCAAGTGGGGAGGGGAGAGCAGGCGTGCTCACACGCCTGCTCTCCCCTCCCCTCTTGGAGTCTCCACCTGTCCATCTCTTTCTTTTTGGAAACAGACAGCGAATCCTCCCACCAAAAGCCCTCCTCGGCTGTGATTGGACATCCTCTCAACCAAGGGGAGGGCTATTTCTGAGACTCCAATCAGGGAGGGGAGAGCAGGCGTGCTCTCCCCTCCCCTCTTGGAGTCTCCACCTGTCCATCTCTTCCTTTGTGGAAACAGACTGGAAATCCTGCCACCAAACGACCTCATCGATTGTGATTAGACGGCCTCCCAAACAAAGGACTCCAAGCAGGGAGGGGAGAGCAGGTGCTCTGCATGCTCTCCCCCTCCCCGCTTGGAGTCTCAGAAACAGCCCTCCCTTTGTTTGGGAGGCTCTCAGACAAAGGGAGGGCTGTTTCTGAGACTCCAAGCGGGGAGAGTAGGCGTGCTTGGCGCACACCTGCTCTCCCCTCCTTGCTTGGAGTTTCCACCTGTGCATATCTTCCTTTGGGAAACAGAGAATCCTCCCACCAAAAGCCCTCCTCTGCCATCATTGGACATCCCCTCAGTTAAGGGGAGGGCTGTTTCTGAGACTCCAATCAGGGAGGGGAGAGCAGGCGTGCTCTCCCCTCCCCACTTGAAGCCTCCACCTGTCCATCTCCTCCTTTTTGGAAACAGACAGCGAATCCTCGGCTGTGATTGGACATCCCCTCAGGGAAGGGGAGGGCTGTTTCTGAGACTCCAAGCAGGATGGGGAGATCAGGTGTGCTCAGCGCACGCCTGCTCTCCCCTCCCTGCTTGGAGTCTCCACCTGTCCATCTCTTCCTTTTTGGAAACAGACAGCGAATCCTCCCACCAAAAGCCCTGTTCTGCTGTGATTAGATGGCTTCTCAGCCAAGGGGGGGGGGGGGCTGCTTCTGAGACTCCAATCAGGGAGGGGAGAGCAGGCGTGGTCTCCCCTCCCTGCTTGGAGTTTCCACCTGTCCATCTCTTCCTTTTTGGAAACAGACAGCGAATCCTCCCACCAAAAGCCCTCCTTGGCTGCGATTAGACAGCCTCTCAGACAAAGGGAGCGTTGTTTCTGGGACTCCAAACGGGGAGGGGAGAGCAGGCGTGCTCTTCCCTCCCCGCTTGGAGTCTCCACCTGTCCATCTCTTCCTTTTTGGAAACAGACAGTGAATCCTCCCACCAAAAGCCCTCCTGCTGTGATTGTGGCTTCTCAGCCAAGGGGAGGGCTGTTCCTGAGACTCCAGGGAGGGGAGAGCAGGCGTACTCGGTGTATGGCAGTGTGGTGCGCATGTGCGGGAGAGGGAGAGCATGTGAGGCTGGAGGGAGGTTCATCCCAGAGAGTACCTTCAAGGCATGGGGATTTTGTGTGGGAAGTTTGGCTCAATTGTATTGTTGGTGGGATTCAGAATGCTCTTTGATTGTAGGTGAACTATAAATCCCAGCAACTACAACTCTCAAAAGTCAAGGTCTATTTTCCCCAAATTCCACCAGTATTTACATTTGGGTATATTGAGTATTCTTGCCAAGTTTGGTCCAGGTGCACCGTTGTTTGCATTCGCAGTCTTCTCTGGATGCAGGTGAACTACAACTCCCAAACTCAAGGTCAATGCCCACCAAAGTATTTTCAGTTGGTCATGGGAGTTCTGTGTGCCAAGTTTGGTTCAATTCCATCGTTGGAGGAGTTCAGAATGCTCTTGGATTGTCGGTGAACTATAAATCCCAGCAACTACAACTCCCAAATGAGAAAATCACACACATACCCAACCCCAGTAGTATCTGAATTTGGGCGTATTGGGTATTTGTGCCTTTTCCCCGCCAGCCGCTTGTGCCGCTTCCTCTCGAGAGCGCTGACTGGATGGAAAAGAGAGAGGCAACCAGTTTCCACTTGCAGGTGAACGAGCAATAACCGTCGCGGAAAGTTTTGGTGGCTCTTGCTCGAAAAACACGCATTTCTAACCGTGGCGCCTCCAACCTCTGCCCTCAAAAGGACCCGTTTTTCAAGTTCAGTGGTCAACTGACCAAAGCCTGGGAGAATCCTTTGGGAGGGAAACAACAAGAGTGTCGCCTTGGGAAGGGTTTTTTATAGTCTCAGATGCGAACCGAGGGTACAGTTGTAATGTATTTAAAAACACAACGTTCAAAAACTTGGCATGATACTAAATGTCCTTTGAGCAGAAGCTGGCCAGGAAGGAAGGAAAAAGAGGAAAGGAGGAAGGAGAAAGATTGAGGGAAGGAGGGAGGAAAGAGGGAAGGAAGAAAGGAAGAACCACAGGGAAGGAAGGAAGCAGAAAGAAGAAAGAGGAAGGGAAGGAGGGGAAAAGAGGGAAGGAAGGAGAAAGAGGGAGGGAAGGAGGTAGGAAAGAGAGAAGGAAGAAAGGAAGAACCACAGGGAAGGAAGGAAGCAGAAAGAAGAAAGAGGAAGGGAAGGAGGGGAAAAGAGGGAAGGAAGGAGAAAGAGGGAGGGAAGGAGGTAGGAAAGAGAGAAGGAAGAAAGGAAGAACCACAGGGAGGGAAGGAAGGAGAAAGAAGAAAGAGAAGGGAAGGAAGGGAAAAGAGGGAAGGGAGAAAGAGGAGGGAAGGAAAGAGAAAGAGGGAGGGAGGGAAGAGGAAGGAAGGAGGAAGAAGGAAGGAAGAAGGAAGGAAGAAGGAAGGAGAAAAGGGAGGAAGGAGGGGAAGAGAAAGGAAGAAGGAAGAAGGAAGGGAGAGAGGAGGGAAAGAGGGGAAAGGGAAGGAAGGAGGAAGAGGGAAGGAAGGAATGAAGAAGAAAGAGGGAGGGAAGGAAGGAAGGAAGGAGAAAGAGGGAAAGACGGAAGGAAGGAAGGAGAAAGATTAAGGGAAGGAGGGAGGAAAGAGGGATGGAATAAAGGAAGAACCGCAGGGAAGGAAGGGAGGGAGAGGAGGAGGAGGAAGGGAAGAAGGGGAAAAGAGGGAGAAGGGGAGGAAGGAGGAGGAAGAAGGAGGAAGGAAGAAGGAGAAGAGAGGGAGGGAAGGAAGGAGAGAAGGAAGGAAGGAAGGAAGGAAGGGAAAGGGGGAGAAAGAGGAAGAAAGGGTGGAAGGGAAGAATGGAGAAGGAAAAGAGGAAGGAAAGAAGGAGAAGGAAGGGAGGGAGGAAGGAGTAAAGAGGGAGGAAGGAGGGATGGAAGAGGAAGGAAGGAATGAAGGACGAAAGAGAGGGAGGGAAGGAAGGGAAGGAAGGAAGGAAAGTAGGTGAAAGGGGGAGGAAAGAGGGAAGAAAGGGAAGGAGAATGGATGGAAGGAAAAGGAAGAGAAATAGAAGGAGGAAGGAGGGAGGGAGGAAGGAAGAAGGGAAGGAAGGAAGGAAGGAAGGAAGGAAGGAAGGAAGAAGGAAGGAGGAAGGGAAAGAGGAAGAAAGAAAGAGAAAGAGGGGGAAAGAGGGAAGGAAGGAGAAGAGGAGGAAGGAGAGGAAGAGGGAGGAAGGAAGGACCATAGGAAGGAAGGAAGGAAGGAAGGAAGGAAGGAAGGAAGGAAGGAAGGAAGAGAAGGAAGGAAGAAAGGTAAAAAGGAGGGGAAGGAGGAAGGGAAGGAGAAGAGGGAGGGAAGAGGAAAAAGAGGAAAGGGAGGAAGAGAAGGGGGAAGGGAAGGATGAAGGAGAAGGAGAAAGAGGGAGTAAGGGAGGGAGGGAAGGAGGAAGGAAAGAGAGAAGGATAGGATAGGATGGTGAGGGCTGAGTACAGAGCCCAGGGGGCCACATCCAGCCCCCAAGCCTGGGTTGTAGCGTGGGTCCATTTCCGAGCTTGGGAAGAATGTCTTTGGGTCTCCAAACCCCCAACCAGTCTTTTGTTTTGATTGTTGGACAGCTCTGACCATCAGGACCTTCTTCCTAATGTTTGGGGTGACCTCCTTCGGCATCTACCAACCACTTTGGCCTGTAGGACGGAGGGAGTGATGGGCCCATTGCTTGAGCCTTTGTTCTTATTCTTCCAGGAAACATGTCTAGGGGAGTTGTTTAATCAGGCGGCGCAGCTTGTCCGTTTGGCGGGTTTCCTGCTTTGGGCCCGAAGGGACGATCGGAAACCAAGCCGCTCGAAACCAGGCCGTGTCTCAGGAAATACGGTGCTTCCTGGACGGATTCTCCCCTCCCCGCCGTCCCCACCTTCTTGCATTCTGAATCCTTGCGCAGCATGCGTTTCTCCAAGTATAATAGTCGGGAAAGCCCGCGAGATTGAATTCCTGCTGATGTTGTGAAAGCAGAACCTTATTTATTTACCCGATTAAGTGCTTTCCCCCAAAAAAGATGGAAGGGATGCCTCGCAAACCATTAAAGCAATTTGTCTGGAGAGGGAAAACATTAAAAAAAATTACCTACAGAAAGCGAAATATTTTCTGCGGGGAAATATTGCGTGCTATTAAAACGGCAAGAGGAGATATACCTGCGCTCGATACTTCTTGTGCTTTCATCCCATTTCGACCGTCAAAGGTGATCTGTAGTTTACCCTGGGCAATGGGACAAATATTGTCCCAACTGGTATTTGGACTTTCCCTCCCAGAATTCCCGGACAAATTGGACAAACTGGGTGGGACTTCTGGGAGTTGGAGTCCGAAAGGATAAGGGAAGAAAGGAGAGGAAGGAAAGGGGGAAAGGAAGAAGGAGGGAAAGCGGGAAGGGAAGAAGAACGGAAGGTGGAAATACTCACCATCAACCTCTTCCATCTCAATGAACATCTCAGTTGCTGTGGCCTTTCGAGTAAAGGAACTTGAGGACTGCTCTGTCTTCCATCCAATGATGGGGAATCCTCACCATCAACCTCTTCCATCTCATCGAATGTCTCCGTTGGTGTGCGGACTTTCGAGTAAAGGAACTTGAGGACTGCTCTGTCTTTCATCCTGTGATGGGGAATCCTCACCATCAACCTCTTCCATCTCATCGAACGTCTCCTTTGGTGTGAGGCCTTTCGAGTAAAGGAAC
This sequence comes from Anolis sagrei ordinatus, assembly GCF_025583915.1. Classification (NCBI taxonomy): domain Eukaryota; kingdom Metazoa; phylum Chordata; class Lepidosauria; order Squamata; family Anolidae; genus Anolis; species Anolis sagrei. The sequence goes on along the minus strand of NW_026844811.1, from coordinate 15,910,187 downwards.
TTGGGAACTGCTCTGTCTTCCATCCTATGATAGGTCATCCTCACCATCAACCTCTTCCATCTCATCGAACGTCTCCTTTGGTGTGCAGACTTTCGAGTAAAGGAACTTGAGGACTGCTCTGTCTTCCATCCTATGATAAGGAATCCTCATCATCAACCTCTTCCATCTCATTGAACGTCTCCGTTGATGTGCAGACTTTCGAGTAAAGGAACTTGAGGACTGGGTCCATTCTCAGACCTCCCTCCCCTTCCACACCTGTAAAATCAAGACCGTTACGAGTTCTGAGTTGTAAATTGGCACGTATCCTATAGAGACTTATGTTGTTTCACATGTGTAGTTTCAACATCCTGTGATAAATAGAAGTGGGTCAGGAGAAATCTTTAATGAACGCCCCTCATAATAGCTTTGTGCAGAAAACAACTTGGAAATAATTATTTTTGGAATCCCCCAGGAAGCATGCAGCCTCCGCGATACATATCTTATCTTCTAACATATGGCTAAGGGAAGCATGTTGCCGTTACATTCGTAATTTATGGAGGGGGGTTGTTGTCTAGAGTGTGTCCAAATCGAGCGTTGCTTTGGAAACACCTGAGGACAGTTCCTTGCAGTTTTAGCGAGTGTATTTTTCTTGACTCATCCCCATGTTATGGATGTTCTGTATTTTGTATTTTCTGTATTTTGAAGTGCAGCCATGCTCGATGACAGAATATGAAATGCTGAATCATCCGAAGGAGGAGTGTGAGTGAGCTTGATTGAAAGAGGACCTACGTTTCCGGTTACGTCTTCCTGCTTCCAGCTTGAGAGTTGTTTTTTATTTTTGAGATAATGGTGGCAAAAAATGCCTGTGACCGGCATGCAAAATATATTTGGAATGTGTCCCATTCTTCACCTGTTTTTCAATGGACCTTTGTTGGCTGGTGGCAATGAAAAGAGTAGCTATGTCTCAAATTTCATATCCTCACCATCAACCTCTTCCATCTCATTGAACGTCTCCGTTGGTGTGCGGCCTTTCGAGTAAAGGAACTTGAGGACTGGGTCCATTTTCAGAACCTCACTCCCTTTCCACACCTGTAAAATCAAGACCGTTACCAGTTCTGAGTGGTAAACTCAGAACTTGTGGTTTGTCAGGGTCAATCCTTTGACTCCTCACGTTTCCAGCTCCTTTTAAAATGTCCCGGTTTCTCTCTCCTTTTCCACTTCCCTCCCTTGTCCTCAGCGTCCTTCGTTTGCACCAAACTGAGTTCAAAAAATGAAAGTCATTTGTGATCCTGCTCAGGGATTGCTCTCGAACAACAATAATAAAGTTATACAGTGTAACCCTGACTTAAGAGCATCCTAACATAAGAGCGTTTTGAGTTAAGAGCCACCGCTTGGCCCTGGTTTTGCTTTGGCATACAAGCAGCATTTTGAGTTAAGGGCGAGCGCCAGCGCAAGAGTTCAGGGCTTTACGGTTTCAAGAGAGCAGCCTCTGGGCCTTGTGTCTCTGTGCCTCGTGCCTCCAAGCCTTGTGCTCTTGTCTGCTTGGGAGATTGCTGTCTGCATTGATATTTTCCGCTTTGAGGAACTTTGGGATAGGAAAAATATAGTTATTCAGTGGAACCTGGGCTTAAGATCATCCCAACCTAAGAGCGTTTTGAGTCAGTATGAGAAGGTTCCAGTGTTAGTAGGCCTCAGTATGAGTAGGCCTCAGTGTGAGGATGGTCTGATGTGAGAAGGCTTCGGTGAGAGAAGCCCCAGGTTTAAGACCTTGCATATGAAGCTCCAGTTTGAAGGCCTCATGTGCAAAGCTGTGTGTAAAGCTCCTGAGAAGGTTCTAATGTTAGTAGGCCTCAGTACAAGTGGCCTCAGTATGAGAAGGTCCCAGTGTTAGTAGGCCTCAGTATAAGTAGGCCTCAGTATGAGAAGGTTCCAGTGTTAGTAGGCCTCAGTATGAGAAGTTTCCAGTGTTAGTAGGCCTCAGTATAAGTAGGCCTCAGTAGTATTCCGCAAAAAAGTGAAGACCTGGATGTTTGTGCAGGCGTTTGAGTAATTTAGTACAATCTGGTAATGGAACATAGGAATGGAACAATGGACGACGAATCTGGACTACGCTTGGATGATGAGAAGATTGGGTACGGTTGTTTTTTGTAATAATTGTGCATTGTAATTGCTTATTGGTAATTTATGGATAATGTGTAAGTCAATTGTTATATGTTGTATGGAACCACTGCTGTTTCTACTGTTTTTACTGTTTGTGAACCGCTGTGAGTCGCCTTCGGGCTTGAGATACAGCGGTATATAAGCAAAGTAAATAAATAAATAAATAATAAATCAGTGTAAGTGGGCCTCAGTATGAGGTTCCTGTGTTAGTAGGCCTCAGTATAAGTAGGCCTCAGTATGAGAAAGTTCCAGTGTTAGTGGGCGTCAGTATAAGTGGAGTAGGCCTCAGTATGAGAAAGCTCTAGTGTTAGTCAGCCTCAATAAAAGCAGGCCTCAGTATGAGAAGGTTCCAGTGTTAGTAAGCCTCAGTATGAGTAGGCCTCAGTATAAGAAGGTTCAAGTGTTAGTAGGTCTCAGTATGAGTAGGCCTCAGTATGGGAAAGTTCCAGTGTTAGTAGGCCTCAGTATGAGTAGGCCTCAGTGTGAGGATGGTCTGATGTGAGAAGGCTTCGGCGAGAGAAGCCCCAAGTTTAAGACCTCGCATGTGAAGCTCCAGTTGTAAGGCCTCATGTGTAAAGCTGTGTGTAAAGCTCCTGAGAAAGTTCGGTGTGAGAGGAGGCTCTGTGAGAGGAAAGCTGTTTATCTGCATGAGGAAGAATTCATAAAGGAAGGGCTATTACTTTGACATAAGAGCAGCATTTAGAGTTAAGAGCGAGTGCCAGCGCGAGAGTCAAGGGCTTTACGGTTTCAAGAGAGCAGCCTCTGGACCTTGTGCCTCCGTGCCTCGTGCCTTCGTGCCTTGTGCTCTTGTCTGCTTTGGGAGATTGCTGTCCGCTTTGCTATTGTCTGCTTTGAGGAACTTTGGGTTAAGAAAAATAAAGTTTTACAGTGGAACCCAGACTTAAGAGCATTTTGGGCTAAGAGCCACCACTCAGTCTGGATTTCGCTTTGACATACAAGCAGCATTTTGAGTTAAGAACGAACACCAACGTGAGAGTCCAGGGCTTTAGGGCTTCAAGGGAGCAGCCTCTGGACCTTGTGTCTCCGTGCCTTCGTGCCTTGTGCTCTTGTCTGCTTTGGGAGATTGCCGTCCGCTTTGCTATTGTCTGCTTTGAGGAACTTTGGGTTAAGAAAAATAAAGTTTTACAGTGGAACCCAGACTTAAGAGCATTTTGGGCTAAGAGCCACCACTCAGTCTGGATTTCGCTTTGATATACAAGCAGCATTTTGAGTTAAGAGTGAGCGCCCATGCAAGAGTTCAGGGCTTTAGGGCTTCAAGGGAGCAGCCTCTGGGCCTTGTGTCTCTGTGCCTCTTGTCTATTTTGAGGAACTTTTAGTTAGTTGATTTTGTGTAGTTTTTATTCCTGGTCTGTTTGGCTTCATGAAGAGAGAGAGAGAGGGAGAGCAAGAGAGGGATGGAGGCTGGAATGAGGTCAGGAGGAAGAAGAAAAGGATGTTTCTGCCTCTTCACGTCGTGCTTCCTTGTGATCTCCAGTGTTCGTATCTCGTCCTGGCGGAGGTGGAGGTGGGATCGTCCGGAGAGCAGCCACCTGCTAATCCCCTCCATTCGTAACGCAAGGAAATCTGCTCTTAAATAGACCCAGGGCTGCTATATCCAGCCTCAGGGATGCTAAATATAAAAGGAAGATCCCTCTCGCCACCTTTTTCCCAGCTCCGGTCCCCTTAGCAGCCTGGGTAAACAGAGGCTAAACACGGAACGATGCTCCACGGAAGTGAAAACGAGGGACAAGGGGGACCGCTCCGTCCCTCTGGTCTTGGAAGCAGGGCCAGCTGGCCGGCCGCCAAGGGCGGACAAAGCAAGGCCAAAAAGGCCTCGGGGAACAAAAGCCCTCTGTCTCCTTTGGGGCTCGTGAAGCCTCATTTGCTTGCTGGATCGAAAACAGTGGCGATTCAAAGATTGCACCTGTGTGGAGGCTAAAATGTGCATTGTGTCCACGGGACATCCTCCGACTGCCCTCCCACGTTAGTCTTTCAAACTCATATCGTCATCATAGGCTATCTCTTGTGTCTTCCAAGCACAGGGTCTTTGCGGTGGATCAAAGTTTCAAGATGGAAGTCAGTCCCAGCCAAGGCTGGCTTGGTGCCTTCCTCTTGGCACATTTCTCCCTTTTGCCCTCCTTTCATGCCTCTTCGAATTCCGCAGCACTGCTGGTCACAGCTGACCTCCAATTAGAGTGCTCAATGGCCAAGGCTTCCCAGTTCTTGGTGACTATGCCACAGTTTTTAAGGTTTGCGTTCAGCCCAGCTTCGGAGAGCTTCTGTTCAATCATTTCAAATCTCCCTGCTTGAGTGGTGATGGCATGATCGTCAGCATAGATATAACTCTCTGTCCCTTCTGGCAGTGGCTGTTCATTTGTGTAAATGGTAAACATTGATGGTGTAACCTGGTTTTCCCTTTAGTAGGCAGTAACGGCACCTAAAGCTTCGGAGAGCTTCTGTTCAACCATTTCAAATCTCCCTGCTTGAGCGGTGATGATGGCATGATCGTCAGCATAGATGAAACTCTCTGTCCCTTCTGGCAGTGGCTTGTCATTTGTGTGAATGTTAAACATTGATGGTGTAACCTACTTTTCCCTGCAATGGGCAGTAAGAGCACCTAAAGCTTCGGAGAGCTTCTGTTCAATCGTTTCAAATCTCCCTGCTTGAGCGGTGATGGCACGATCGTCAGCATAGATATAACTCTCTGTCCCTTCTGGCAGTGGCTGTTCATTTGTGTAAATGGTAAACATTGATGGTGTAACCTGGTTTTCCCTTTAGTAGGCAGTAACGGCACCTAAAGCTTCAGAGAGCTTCTGTTCAACCATTTCAAATCTCCCTGCTTGAGCGGTGATGGCACGATCGTCAGCATAGATATAACTCTCTGTCCCTTCTGGCAGTGGCTGTTCATTTGTGTAAATGGTAAACATTGATGGTGTAACCTGGTTTTCCCTTTAGTAGGCAGTAACGGCACCTAAAGCTTCGGAGAGCTTCTGTTCAACCATTTCAAATCTCCCTGCTTGAGCGGTGATGGCACGATCGTCAGCATAGATATAAATCTCTGTCCCTTCTGGCAGTGGCTGGTCATTTGTGTAAATGGTAAACATTGATGGTGCAACCTGGTTTTCCCTTTAGTAGGCAGTAACGGCACCTAAAGCTTCAGAGAGCTTCTGTTCAACCATTTCAAATCTCCCTGCTTGAGCGGTGATGGCATGATCATCAGCATAGATGAAACTCTCTGTCCCTTCTGGCAGTGGCTGGTCATTTGTGTAAATGTTGAACATGGATGGAGCAAGCACGCTCCCCTGAGGCAGGCCGTTCTTCTGTTTTCACCATCTGCTTCTCTGGCCCTGGAACTCAACAAAAAAGCTCCTGTTTTGTAGCAGGTTTCCTATGAAGCCTACCAACAGCATCAAGTGATGACATGTCTTGCATAGGACAGAGTTGCCACAAGCCTTCCATTTTGATGAGGCGATGGAAAGTTGAGGTCACAAAGGGATTTGGTTCCGCTTGGCCCGCTCCGAGGAGGAATGGCTGGCAAGGCAGAGGTTGCTTGTTCAGAGTCAGTGGGCCAGAGCCATTGTCGTGTGAAGAGCTGCTTTCTCCTGAGGAGAGTGAGTAGGCCGAAGCCTGTTAGAGTCAGTGGGCCAAAGCTAGTGTCTTCCTGAGGAGAGTGAATAGGCCCAAGCCTGTTAGAGTCAGTGGGAAAAAGCTAGTGTCGTTCTGAGGAGAGTGAGTAGGCCGAAACCTGTTAGAGTCAGTGGGAAAAAGCTAGTGTCGTCCTGAGGAGAGTGAGTAGGCCAAAGCCTGTTAGAGTCATGGCCAAAGCTAGTGTCGTCCTGAGGAGAGTGAGTAGGCCAAAGCCTGTTAGAGTCAGTGGGAAAAAGCTAGTGTCTCCTGAGGAGAGTGAGTAGGCCAAAGCCTGTTAGAGTCAGTGGGAAAAAGCTAGTGTCTTCTTGAGGAGAGTGAGTAGGCCAAAGCCTGTTAGAGTCAGTGGGAAAAAGCTAGTGTCTTCCTGAGGAGAGTGAGTAGGCCGAAACCTGTTAGAGTCAGTGGGAAAAAGCTAGTGTCTTCTTGAGGAGAGTGAGTAGGCCAAAGCCTGTTAGAGTCAGTGGGAAAAAGCTAGTGTCGTTCCTGAGGAGAGTGAGTAGGCCGAAGCCTGTTAGAGTCAGTGGGCCAAAGCTAGTGTCGTCCTGAGGAGAGTGAGTAGGCCAAAGCCTGTTAGAGTCAGTGGGCCAAAGCTAGTGTCGTCCTGAGGAGAGTGAGTAGGCCAAAGCCTGTTAGAGTCAGTGGGAAAAAGCTAGTGTCTCCTGAGGAGAGTGAGTAGGCCAAAGCCTGTTAGAGTCAGTGGGAAAAAGCTAGTGTCTTCTTGAGGAGAGTGAGTAGGCCAAAGCCTGTTAGAGTCAGTGGGAAAAAGCTAGTGTCGTCCTGAGGAGAGTGAGTAGGCCAAAGCCTGTTAGAGTCAGTGGGAAAAAGCTAGTGTCTTCCTGAGGAGAGTGAGTAGGCCGAAACCTGTTAGAGTCAGTGGGAAAAAGCTAGTGTCTTCTTGAGGAGAGTGAGTAGGCCAAAGCCTGTTAGAGTCAGTGGGAAAAAGCTAGTGTCTTCCTGAGGAGAGTGAGTAGGCCAAAGCCTGTTAGAGTCAGTGGGAAAAAGCTAGTGTCTTCCTGAGGAGAGTGAGTAGGCCAAAGCCTGTTAGAGTCAGTGGGAAAAAGCTAGTGTCTTCTTGAGGAGAGTGAGTAGGCCAAAGCCTGTTAGAGTCAGTGGGAAAAAGCTAGTGTCTTCCTGAGGAGAGTGAGTAGGCCAAAGCCTGTTAGAGTCAGTGGGAAAAAGCTAGTGTCTTCCTGAGGAGAGTGAGTAGGCCAAAGCCTGTTAGAGTCAGTGGGAAAAAGCTAGTGTCTTCCTGAGGAGAGTGAGTAGGCCGAAACCTGTTAGAGTCAGTGGGAAAAAGCTAGTGTCTTCTTGAGGAGAGTGAGTAGGCCAAAGCCTGTTAGAGTCAGTGGGAAAAAGCTAGTGTCTTCCTGAGGAGAGTGAGTAGGCCAAAGCCTGTTAGAGTCAGTGGGAAAAAGCTAGTGTCTTCCTGAGGAGAGTGAGTAGGCCAAAGCCTGTTAGAGTCAGTGGGAAAAAGCTAGTGTCTTCTTGAGGAGAGTGAGTAGGCCAAAGGCTGTTAGAGTCAGTGGGAAAAAGCTAGTGTCTTCTTGAGGAGAGTGAGTAGGCCAAAGCCTGTTAGAGTGAGTGGGAAAAAGCTAGTGTCTTCCTGAGGAGAGTGAGTTAGGCCAAAGCCTGTTGAGAGTTTGTGGACTAAAGTTATTGTCCTGGGAAAAGTTAATAGCTACTACTAATTGCTAGTGGAAAGTTATTAGGGAAAAGCTTAGTGGCAACTATGGAAGTTGGTTGACTGAAATTTTCTCCCTGCTTGTGAAGAGTTAGTAGGCCAAAGCCGGTCATTGCCTGTGGCTGCCATACCAGCGTTGGCTCCGTCCGCAAGAAATGGGCATTTCCCCAAACAAAGACTTGGGCCGAAGAACAAATCCGACTTCCGTGTTTCTTCACCGCAATCTGCACATTGGCTCAGATTTCTCCGTTCTCTGAACTTCGTTGCATTTAAAAATGAGGTGAGAAACATCTTGATCCCTACGGATGTCCCGGTCCTCAAACACTCTCTGCTTCATTTGGAAAAATGCTGCACTCGCAGAGCTCAGGCGGTGTTGAATTTCAGTGTCAATGTTGACTTTTGTGGAGAGGTGGCTGCCAAGGGAGTGGAAATGATAATTTCATAATTTTCTAAAAAATGTTTATCTTCAGTGTAACAACCGAGTTACCTATGTGCCATTACATGAATGCTTATGGATATCACTTGTTCAGAGTTGGCTTCTAACAAGGTCATGCTTTTCTTGACTGGTGGTTTTCAAAAGGTGGCCTCCACATGTTTATGAAGATTCACTTTTGCCAAACTGATGTGACATCATTGTTTACCTTACTTATACTGAGGCCTACTAACACTGGAACCTTCTCATACTGAGGCCTACTTACAACGAGGCCTACTAACACTGGAATGTTCTCATACTGAGGCCCACTTATACTGACACCCACTAACACTGGAACTTTCTCATACTGAGGCCTACTAACACTGGAACCTTTTCATACTGAGGCCTACTTATACTGAGGCCTACTAACACTGGAACCTTCTCATACTGAGGCCTACTTATATTGAGGCCTACTAACACTGGAACGTTCTCATACTGAGGCCTACTTATACTGAGGCCTACTAACACTGGAACTTTCTCATACTGAGGCCCACTTATACTGAGGCCTACTAACACTGGAAACTTCTCATACTGAGGCCTACTAACACTGGAACCTTCTACTACTGAGGCCTATTTATATTGAGGCCTACTAACACTGGAACGTTCTCATACTGAGGCCTACTTATACTGAGGCCTACTAACACTGGAACTTTCTCATACTGAGGCCCACTTATACTGAGGCCTACTAACACTGGAACCTTCTCATACTTATTTCCCATTGCCTGTGGAATCTCCAATAATTTGCCCACCGAGGTGGGTTTGTTGAGTCCTGGCTGAGGAGACAACAGGGTCTGGAGAGGTTCCAATTTTGGACCACAACTCCCAGTTCAGACAATTGAACATCACTAGGATAACCAACTAGGCTGTTTTGTGCAGAAAAGCATGTTCTTTGTGTGTCTATTTATTTTGATATGAGTTCTATATTTAGTGGCCAGGCAGAGTGAGCCTCGATGACAGATTTACTAGCTGTAGTGTCTGCTGCGGCCGGTGTTGTATCCCAGGGAGATGTTTTTCCTTCTGACTCAAACCAGATAGTCCCAACGTCAATTGAACACATCCTGTTTGGTTGTATAGAGCAAAAGGGGGAGGGAAGCATTGCTAATGTCCTTTTGAGGCTAAATGATGCTGGAGGAGCGGATGTGGGGAGAGACGGGACACAGGGAAGGCTCTGCACCAGAGAAGCCTGGAAACCTTCTTGAGGTGGTGGTCTGCCCCTCTCCCCTAGCCTTGTCTACCCCAAGGGTGGGCAACCTGTGGGGCGTAGGCTCAAATCACACAGACCAATGTTTTCTCTTCCTTAAGAGGCGAAATAATATGATTGTATTATTTACAAGAACAAGATTTCCACAACACAAATGAAAGTCCTTTTTACTTCCTTCTTTGCTTCCACGCTGGGATTCTATCTCATGCAGATAAACAGCTTTGCTCTCACAGAGCCTCCTCTCACACCGAACTTACTAAGGAGCTTTACATACAGCTTCACACACGAGGTCTTAAACCTGGGGCTTCTCTCACCGAAGCCTTCTCACATCAGACCATCCTCACACTGAGGCTTACTTATACTGAGGCCTACTAACACTGGAAACTTCTCATACTGAGGCCTACTTATACTGAGGCCTACTAACACTGGAACCTTCTCATACTGAGGCCTACTTATACTGAGGCCTACTAACACTGGAACCTTCTCATACTGAGGCCCACTTATACTGACACCCACTAACACTGGAACTTTCTCATACTGAGGCCTACTAACACTGGAACCTTTTCATACTGAGGCCTACTTATACTGAGGCCTACTAACACTGGAACTTTCTCATACTGAGGCCCACTTATACTGGAAATTTCTCATACTGAGGCCTACTCATATTGAGGCCTACTAATGAACATTCTCATACTGAGGCCTACTTATACTGAGGCCTACTAACACTGGAGCCATCTCATGAAAAACGGGACTTTGAAAGCTCTCTGTCTGCACTTAAACCTGGGCGTTCTCTCACCGAAGCTTTCTCACACCAGGCAATCCTCACACTGAGGCCTGCTAATACTGAGGCCTACTAACACTGGAGCCTTCTAATGAAAAATGGGACTTTGAAAACTCTCTGTCTGCACTTAAACCTGGGTGTTCTCTCACCGAAGCTTTCTCACACCAGGCAATCCTCACACTGAGGCCTGCTAATACTGAGGCCTACTAACACTGGAGCCTTCTAATGAAAAATGGGACTTTGAAAACTCTCTGTCTGCACTTAAACCTGGGTGTTCTCTCACCGAAGCTTTCTCACACCAGGCAATCCTCACACTGAGGCCTGCTAATACTGAGGCCTACTAACACTGGAGCCTTCTAATGAAAAATGGGACTTTGAAAACTCTCTGTCTGCATTTAAACCTGGGGGTTCTCTCACTGAAGCCTTCTCACACCGGACAATCCTCACACTGAGGCCTACTTATACTGATGCTTACTAACACTGGAGCCTTCTAATGAAAAACGGGACTTTGAAAACTCTCTGTCCGCACTTAAACCTGGGAGTTCTCTCACCGAAGCCTTCTCACACCGGGCAAGCCTCATACTGAGGCCTACTTATACTAAGGCGTACGAACACTGGAGCCTTCTTTTTTTATAATTGTTTTTATTTAGAATATGTTGCTCCCCAGGTTGGAGCGAATAGCAAGAAAGAAAATTCCTGTGTCGTGTTTACATAGAAAGAGTGGGAACAATATTCTTAAGTAGGAAAGTGAAGAGTAAAGGGGAAAGCTTCTCTCACCAAAGGCTTCTCTCACCGAAGTGACCAGTGTGAGAAGGCTTCTCTCACTGAAGCCTTCTCACACTGGTCAGTCCTCACACTGAGGCCTACTTATACAGAGGCCTATTCATGCTGGAGCCTTCTCATGAAAAATGGGACTGAAAACTCTCTTTCTGCACTTAAACCTGGGGGCTCTCTCACCGAAGACTTCCCACACCGGGCAAGCCTCACACTGAGGCCTACTTATACTGAGGCCTATTAACGCTGGAGCCTTCTCATGAAAAACAGGACTGAAAACTCTCTGTCTGCACTTAAACCTGAGGGTTCTCTCACCGAAGCCTTCCCACACCGGGCAAGCCTCACACTGAGGCCTACTTATACTGAGGCCTATTAACGCTGGAGCCTTCTCATGAAAAACAGGACTGAAAACTCTCTGTCTGCACTTAAACCTGAGGGTTCTCTCACCGAAGCCTTCCCACACCGGGCAAGCCTCACACTGAGGCCTACTTATACTGAGGCCTATTAACGCTGGAGCCTTCTCATGAAAAACAGGACTGAAAACTCTCTGTCTGCACTTAAACCTGAGGGTTCTCTCACCGAAGCCTTCCCACACCGGGCAAGCCTCACACTGAGGCCTACTTATACTGAGGCCTATTAACGCTGGAGCCTTCTCATGAAAAACAGGACTGAAAACTCTCTGTCTGCACTTAAACCTGAGGGTTCTCTCACCGAAGCCTTCCCACACCGGGCAAGCCTCACACTGAGGCCTACTTATACTGAGGCCTACGAACACTGCAGCCTTCTCATGAAAAACGGGTCTTTGAAAACTCTCTGTCTGCACTTAATCCTGGGGGTTCTCTCACAGAAGCCTTCTCACACTGGGCAATCTTCACACTGAGGCCTACTTATACTGAGGCCTACGAACGCTGCAGCCTTCTCATGAAAAACGGGACTTTGGAAACTATTTAGAAAAGTCTGCCCTGGCTGGACCCTTGCAATGCTGAATTCCCAGCCTTCGTGCTGGAGGCTGCGCCTTTGCTCTGACGCTGAGAGCGGGCAGGAAAGGAGGCTGACGTTCTTGGCTGGGAGCACTGTGTGCAGATAAACTCCCGTGGTCTTAGCAACATGTTGCTTTGTGCTGTAAATGTTTGCGGTTAACTTACGAACACGACAGTCAACAATCTGGCCCGTCCATCTGCACATAGCCACCTTCTGGAGTCGCAACGTGGTGCGTGCATTTCCTGCCTCATCCCCTTTGTGGCTCCTTCCCCCCCCCCCCCCTACATCTGTAGGAATCTCACAAGCACGACAACTTTCTTGGCACAGCCCATATTTCACCGAACGACAGCAACCTTGTGCAGTTTGCCCCATTTGGAGGAAAGCTTGGAGGGGAAAAAATTAAAAGCCAAGAGATGAGTGACCCCCAAATTTGGCTTCTTGCTTTTCCAACTTCAAGTGCACTTCTCTTCCCATACAGGTCAGTGCTTTTCCTAAAGGCCACACAGAAATCTATTTGCAACAAATGTGCCGCGTTTGGAGATGGACTATTTTTAATTTATTTTATATTTTATCTTTTGTATTTTGTATTTTATATTTTATATTTTGTATTTTATTTTTTGTTTTTTGTATTTTGTATTTTATATATTTTATATTTTATATTTTATATTTTATATTTTATATTTTATATTTTATATTTTATATTTTATATTTTTTATTTTATTTTTATTTTGTATCTTGTATCTTGTATCTTGTATCTTGTATGTATCTTGTATCTTGTATATTTCATATTATTTTATATTATTTTATATCTCCATTTATCTCTCCATAAGGAGACTCAAAGCAGCTCACAATAAAAAACTATGACAACTTAAAAATACTCAAATACACAATAGTAAGTATATCGTTATATATTATTATATACTATTATTAGTACCAAATTTAATATATTAGTATTATTATATTACAATGTTATTACTATTACAATGTTATTATATTACAATGTTATTACTGGACTGACCTTGAGGGAGCTGGGGGTGGTAACGGCCGACAGGGAGCTCTGGCGTAGGCTGGTCCATGAGGTCACGAAGAGTCGGAGACGACTGAACGAATGAACAACAACATTACTATATATTGCAATATTATTACTTTAATAATATATATTACTATATATAGTAATAATGTAATATAGTAATAATATATAATATAATATTATATATATATATATCATTATATATTATTATATACTATCATTAGTACCAAATTTAATATATTAGTACTATTATATTACAATGTTATTACTATATATTGCAATATTATTACTTTAATAATATATATTACTATATATAGTAATAATGTAATATAGTAATAATATATAATATAATATTATATATATATATATATCATTATATATTATTATATACTATCATTAGTACCAAATTTAATATATTAGTACTATTATATTACAATGTTATTACTATATATTGCAATATTATTACTTTAATAATATATATTACTATATATAGTAATAATGTAATATAGTAATAATATATAATATAATATATATATATATATCATTATATATTATTATATACTATCATTAGTACCAAATTTAATATATTAGTACTATTATATTACAATGTTATTACTATATATTGCAATATTATTACTTTAATAATATATATTACTATATATAGTAATAATGTAATATAGTAATAATATATAATATAATATTATATATATATATATATCATTATATATTATTATATACTATCATTAGTACCAAATTTAATATATTAGTACTATTATATTACAATGTTATTACTATATATTGCAATATTATTACTTTAATAATATATATTACTATATATAGTAATAATGTAATATAGTAATAATATATAATATAATATTATATATATATATATATCATTATATATTATTATATACTATCATTAGTACCAAATTTAATATATTAGTACTATTATATTACAATGTTATTACTATATATTGCAATATTATTACTTTAATAATATATATTACTATATATAGTAATAATGTAATATAGTAATAATATATAATATAATATTATATATATATATATATCATTATATATTATTATATACTATCATTAGTACCAAATTTAATATATTAGTACTATTATATTACAATGTTATTACTATATATTGCAATATTATTACTTTAATAATATATATTACTATATATAGTAATAATGTAATATAGTAATAATATATAATATAATTATATATATATATATATCATTATATATTATTATATACTATCATTAGTACCAAATTTAATATATTAGTACTATTATATTACAATGTTATTACTATATATTGCAATATTATTACTTTAATAATATATATTACTATATATAGTAATAATGTAATATAGTAATTATATATATATATGTTGTTTATTCATTCAGTCACTTCCCACTTTTTATGACCGAATGGATATTGTATTATTATTAGTATTATATTGTATTACATTATAATATTATAAATATTATATGTATACATAAGATATTATATTATTATTTCATACTACAATATAATATTAGTATTATTATATTACAATATTATTACTATAATAATATATGTTACTATATATAGTAATAATATATTATAATAATTTAATTATAATATAATATATAGTTTATTTGTTCAGTCACTTCCCACTTTTTATGACCTCATGGGTATTGTATTATTATTAGTATTATATTGTATTACATTATAGTATTATAAATATTATATGTATATATGATATTATATTATTAGCATACCACAATATAATATTAGTATTATTATATTACAATATTATTACTATATATTACAATATTATTACTATAATAATATATGTTACTATATATAGTAATTATATTGTTTATTTGTTCAGTCGCTTCCCACTTTTCATGACTTCATGGATATTGTATTATTATTAGTATTATATTTTATTATATTACATTATAATAATATTATTAATAATATTATGTGTATATATATTATATTATATTATATTATATTATATTATATTATATTATATTATATTATATTATATTATATTATATTATTAGCATACCACAATATAAGTATTATATATTGTTGTTGTTCAAATCAAATCATTTATTTCGGTCATTGACCAGCACAGTATTGTTGTTGTTGTTGTTTATTAATTCAGTCGCTTCCGACTTTTCGTGACCTCATGGACCAGCCCACGCCAGAGCTCCCCGTCGGCCGTCACCACCCCCAGCTCCCTCAGAGTCAAGCCTGTCACTTCAATATACTGTATTATTATATATTATATATTATTACATTGTAATACCACTTGATATCTGTTGCTTATCTAAAACCTCCCTATCAAATGCATGATATTAAGCATTATTATTATTATTATTATTATTATTATTATTATTATTATTATCTTATTATCATCATCATCATTAGATATATTACTATATATAGTAATAATGTATAATATAATTTAATATTATATATATATAATATTAAATTATTATTATCATCATTATTATTAGATATGATAGTAATAATAATAATAATAATGCTTAATATCATGCATTTAATACGGAGGTTTTTTTGTTGACGTATTCATTCGTCCCCACAATGCATTTATTCCTTTTGTACTGGGGAACTCAGTTGAAAAATTGCAATTTCTGATGGATAAATGTGTTTCAGTGTATTGTCGAAGGCTTTCATGGCCGGAATCACTGGGTTGTTGTGTGTTTTCTGGGCTGTCTGTCCATGATCCAGAAGCATTCTCTCCTGACATTTTGCCTGCATCTACGGCAGGCATCCTTAGAGGTTTTGAGGTCTGTTGGAAACTAGGAAACTGCAATTTATGTATCTCTGCAAAGTCCAGAATGGGAGAAAGAACTCTTGTCTGTTGGAGCTAGGTGTGAATTTTTCCACTGACCACCTTAATTAGCATTTGATGGCTTGGCAGTGCCTGGGGGAATCTTTTGTTGAGAGGTGATTAGATGTGCCTGCTTGTCTTTTGGAGTTAGGTGTGAATGTTTCACATGGCCTCCTTGATTAGCATTTAATGGTCTATCACTTTCAAAGTCTGGCTTCTTACTGCCTGGGGGAATCTTTTGTTGGGAGGCGATTAGCTGCACCTGATTGTTTTTGTTTGGAATTCCCCTGTTTTTTTAGTGTTGTTCTTTATTTACTGTTAGGATTCCACAGATATACATTTTCCTAGTTTCCAATAGACCTCCCAACCTCTGAGGATGCCTGCCATAGATGTGGGCGAAACATCAGGAGAGAATGCTTCTGGAACATGAAAACTTACAACAACCCAGTCGCATTTCCAACAGGCCTCACAACCTCTGATACTGGTAGCCAGGTTTTGTTTATTTTCATGGTTTCTTCCTTTCCGTTGACATTGTCCACATGCTTGTGGATTTCAATGGCTTCTCTATGTAGTCTTGACGTGGTAGTTGTTAGAGTGGTCCATCATTTCTGCGTTCTCAAATAATATGCTGTGTCCAAGTTGGTTCATCAGGTGCTCTGCTATGGTTGACTTCTCTGGTTGAGTTAGTCTTCAGTGCCTTTCATGTGCCTTGATTCGTGCCTGTGTGTGGTCATCCCTCTGTAGAGGTGTTTACAACTGCATAGTATACAGTAGATTACTACAGAGGCGCTCAATCCTTTGCTGAATTGAGCATTGGTTGGATTTTCTTAACGGGTCTGTAGATGTGTTTGGGATTGGCATTAAAATGTGACCTGAATGTCACCTCATGGTCCTGTTCGTCACGAGAGGGCTGCTCTACTTGCAACGAAGAAGAACTGTAGGATTCACAGTATGATGGTCGGACGAATCCTTCCCCGAAGCGTATGAGATCACTCTGAAACGGAACAAAAGAAGTCTGTGTCCCATTCCGCTTATAAAACATTTTGTGTTCCGGCTCTCCTTTTGAAGCCGGCTTGCAACAACCACAGATCTGAAATGTCTCGCTGTTTGGGTTGAGCAAAGCTGAGCCCTCTCCCAAGGAAGCACTCATCAGAGTGGACAACTCAAATTTGGAGAACTTTGACGGTGTGAGAACTAAGTTGTGTTTGCTTTGGAAACTCTGCTCTAGGGTTACTTTGCACTGTCATAGGTACTGATCTTGGGTTGTAGAAGTCTGTGTCTTCTTTGGAAACTATTGGAGGTAATCTGTTGGTTCTCGATAGCCAAATCAAGCAGTGTCCAAAACAATAAATGGATCGAAGTTGCATTTTTTCCCCCCTTACTGAGCCAGCATTTTTTAAAAGCTCTAGCACAACACGTCTCAACCTTGGTTCTGTCAGAAGGGGATGAGCTGCAGAACATGTGACCAGATCTGGGACTATTCAGACTCAGACTCTATTTTAGAAGTTAGTAGAAACAGAGTGCTAGACCTTTGGAGAGGAAGGTTGAGAACCACTGACCTAGACCTTTGGAGACCTTCTGCTCAAACATTTCAAAGCTCCCTTCTTGAGCGGTGATTTCATGATCATCAGCATAGACGAAACTCTTTGGCACTTATGGCATTTGTTGGGGTCACCCCAACATGAGGAACTGTATTAAGGGGTCACGGCATTAGGAAGGTTGAGAAACACTGACCTAAACCTTCAGAGAGCTTCTGTTCAGCCATTTCAAAGCTGCCTTCTTCAGCGGTGATGGCATGATCGTCAGCATAGATGAAAATCTTTGGCACTTTTGGCATTTGTAGGGGTCACCACAACGTGAGGAACTGTATTAAGGGGTCACGGAATTAGGAAGGTTGAGAAACAAGAACTTTGTAGAGCTTCTGTTCATCCATTTCAAAGCTCCCTACTTGAGTGGTGATGGCATGATCGTCAACATAGATGAAACTCTGTCACTTCTGGCATTTATAGGGGTCACCACAACATGAGCAACTGTATTAAGGGGTCGCGGCATTAGGAAGGTTGAGAACCACTGATCTAGACCTTCGGAGAGCTTCTGTTCAACCATTTCAAAGCTCCCTTCTTGAGCGGTGATGGCATGATCGTCAACATAGATGAAACTCTTTGTCACTTCTGGCATTTGTAGGGGTCACCACAACATGAGGAACTGTATCAAGGGGTCGTGGCATTAGGAAGGTTGAGAAAC
Organism: Anolis sagrei ordinatus; assembly: GCF_025583915.1. NCBI lineage: Eukaryota > Metazoa > Chordata > Lepidosauria > Squamata > Anolidae > Anolis > Anolis sagrei. The sequence goes on along the minus strand of NW_026844811.1, from coordinate 15,892,375 downwards.
ACAGCTTTTGCAGTTTTCAGTCGATCAGCCACAGCTCTCTGAGAATGGCAGACTGTGCGCCTTGCATTCAATCTTCATTACAGCTTTTCAGTCCACTGGAACATTAATTCATGATGAGCATTAATCCAACACAGTCTTGTCCTTAAGCATCATCAAACCTCATTATCTCGTTCTTCCAGCTGCCGTGGTAAGATATTTGGAGAAGCCGTGCTTGCACGTGTGGCGAAGAAAGCCCTCCGTTCTGTAGACGTTGCAAGTAGAGTCACTGCTAACTTTGTGGATTTATTTCGTTGCTGGAAGCGGCCTCAAGTTTCTGTGAAGTTGGGCACTATAAATCTTTAAAACATGTGTTTGCTGTCTCTTGAAATTGATGCCATTAGGAGGGTTTTTTAATCCTAGATAGCTTCCAGATCTGGCTTTCTCCTTGATCCAGTTTTTATTTATTGATCGTGTCAGAAGTGAGTTGAGGGTACAGTTAAAATGCATTTACAAACACAAAGTTTTAAAAAAACTTTGGATTATGCTAAATGTCCTTTGACCGGAAGCTGGCCACTTGGATTGTGAGAAGGTCCTCCATTGTGCATGTCGCAGGGCTCAGAATGCATTGTAGAAAGTGGTCTGTGGTTTAGCATTGACACAAATGACCAGCCTCTGCCAAAAGGGACAAAGAGTTTCATCTACGCTGATGATTGTGCCATCACCACTCAAGGAGGGAGCTTTGAAATGATTGAACAGAAGCTCTCCAAAGCTTTAGGTGCTCTTACTGCCTATTACAGGGGAAACCAGCTTGCTCCATCAATGTTCAACATTTAGACAAATGATCAGCCACTGCCAGAAGGAAGAAAGAGTTTAATCTATGCTGACGATCGTGCCATCACCGCTCAAGCAGGGAGCTTTGGAATCGTTGAACAGGAGCTTTAGGTGCTCTTACTACCTATTACAGGGGAAACCACCTCGCGCCATCAATGTTCAACAATGTTCAACTATTTCAAAGCTCCCTGTGTGAGCGATGATGGCACGATCGTCGGCATAGATGAACCTTTCTGTCCCTTCTGGCAGTGCGTGATCATTTGTGTAAATGTTAAACATTGATGGAGCAAGCACGCTCCCATGAAGCAGACCGTTCTTCTGTTTTTGCCATCTGGTTCTCTGACCCTGGAACTCACCAAAAAAGCTCCTGTTTTGTAGTAGATTTTGTACGATGTTGTTTCTAGCATCCACTTTTTGCTTTGTATTCAAGCAGTGCTTCTTATAAGTCACAGCATGGTCCAGAGTGACTCCCAGGTATTTGGGTCTGCTGCAATGCTCCAATGGGATTCCTTCCCAGGTAATCCTCAGAGCTCGAGATGCTTGTCTGTTCATGAGAAAACACATTTGTATTTTGGATGGCCTAAGAATCAGCTGGTTTTCCCTCTAATAGGCAGTAGGAGTACCTAAAGCTTTGGAGAGCTTCTGTTCAACAATTTCAAAGCTCCTTGCAAGGGTGGTGATGGCACGATCATCAGCATAGATGAAAATATCCCTTCTGGCAGTGGTTGCTCATTAGTGTAAATGCTACACATTGATGGTGCAAGCATGCTCCCCTGAGGCAGGCCATTCTTCTGTTTTCGCCATATGCTTTTCTGGCTATTCAACAATCTCAGAGCTCCTTGCTTAAGTGGTGGTGGCATGATCGTCAGCATAGATAAAACTCTCTGTCCCTTCTGGCAGTGGTTGCTCATTTGTGTAAATGTTAAAAATGGATGGAGCAAGCACGCTCCCCTGAGGCAGGCTGTTCTTCTGTTTTCGCCATCCTTTTCTCTTCCCTGGAACTCAACAAAAAAGCTCCTGTTTTGTAGCAGATTTCCCATGAAGCGAACGAGGTGGCAGTCCCTTGTGAGATTATACATTTTTCTCAGGTTCAGCACTTGCGATGTGCAGCTTTTGCCTTTCCTAAAGCCAGCTTGGGTCTATTTTTTCCATTGTTCTCTGCAATTAAGTCTTTCCAGAATTTGTAAAGATTGTTCCAGTGAGAGCTGTGTATAAAAATCTGAGAGCCCCCACTGGAGCAATCTTTACAAAGTTCTGGAGAGACTTATTTTGCATATAATTATGGACAAAATAGACCCATGTATGATTCCACAGCAAGCTGGTTTCAAGAAAGGCAAAAGCTGCACATCACAAGTGCTGATCTCAACTCAGCACATAAAAGATGGTCTTGAAAGGCAGCAGATTACAGGAGCTCTCTTCCTAGACCTGTCAGCAGCATATGATACTGTAAATCATCACCTACTCCTGAGAAAAACAGAAGAATGGCCTGCCTCAGGGGAGCGTACTTGCTCCATCAATATTTAACATTTAAACAAATAAGCAGCCACTGCCAGAAGGGACAGAGAGTTTCATCTACGCTGACGATCATGCCACCACCGTTCAAGCAGGGAGCTTTGAAATGGTTGAACGGAAGCTCTCTGAAGCGTTAGGCGCCGTCACTGCCTACTAAAGGGAAAACCAGGTTGCACCATTAATGTTTAACATTTACACAAATGACCAAGAGAAGGGACAGAGAGTTTCATCTACGCTGACGATCATGCCACCACCGTTCAAGCAGGGAGCTTTGAAATGGTTGAACGGAAGCTCTCTGAAGCGTTAGGCGCCGTCACTGCCTACTAAAGGGAAAACCAGGTTGCACCATTAATGTTTAACATTTACACAAATGACCAAGAGAAGGGACAGAGAGTTTCATCTACGCTGACGATCATGCCACCACCGTTCAAGCAGGGAGCTTTGAAATGGTTGAACGGAAGCTCTCTGAAGCATTAGGCGCCGTCACTGCCTACTAAAGGGAAAACCAGGTTGCACCATTAATGTTTAACATTTACACAAATGACCAAGAGAAGGGACAGAGAGTTTCATCTACGCTGACGATCATGCCATCACCACCCAAGCAGGGAGCTTTGAAATGGTTGAACGGAAGCTCTCTGAAGCTTTAGGTGCCGTCACTGCCTACTAAAGGGAAAACCAGGTTGCACCATTAATGTTTAACATTTACACAAATGACCAAGAGAAGGGACAGAGAGTTTCATCTATGCTGACGATCATGCCATCACCACCCAAGCAGGGAGCTTTGAAATGGTTGAACGGAAGCTCTCTGAAGCTTTAGGTGCCGTCACTGCCTACTAAAGGGAAAACCAGGTTGCACCATTAATGTTTAACATTTACACAAATGACCAAGAGAAGGGACAGAGAGTTTCATCTACGCTGACGATCATGCCACCACCGTTCAAGCAGGGAGCTTTGAAATGGTTGAACGGAAGCTCTCTGAAGCATTAGGTGCCGTCACTGCCTACTAAAGGGAAAACCAGGTTGCACCATTAATGTTTAACATTTACACAAATGACCAAGAGAAGGGACAGAGAGTTTCATCTATGCTGACGATCATGCCATCACCACCCAAGCAGGGAGCTTTGAAATGGTTGAACGGAAGCTCTCTGAAGCTTTAGGTGCCGTCACTGCCTACTAAAGGGAAAACCAGGTTGCACCATTAATGTTTAACATTTACACAAATGACCAAGAGAAGGGACAGAGAGTTTCATTTACGCTGACGATCGTGCCATCACCATTCAAGATCATATTTTTATTTTTCAAAGAAGTTGTTAGCTTGGTTGTGGGCCTGATGCTCGGAGAAAGACTTCCGAGATTAGTCTTTGAAATGGCCTTCAGGGGCTGTTTTCCTTCCTGCAGATACACCCGTAAGCACCAAAAGTCAGATTATTCTCCTGTGTACAATGTAACTTGTTCAAAAGCAAATGGTTACTCATTGTTTTGGATTTTAAAAAAACATAGTAACTCATCACTGTTGTTATTTAGAGTAGCTAGAAACGTAACACATTACAAATGAGACATTTTCCTGCTACTACTTAGGTAACAAAAAAAATAATGTTATGGATGACGGGTGTGCCTTGTCTGTGGAAGGGATAGATTTGGATTCCAGGAAGGCCAGATTCAACCCCAAATCCTGAGGTTTCAGAGGTTCCACCCACTTTTCGTAAAATGATTAAATCTGTGTTTTTTTCCTAGGTGGTTCCATCCGAACATCAATGGAATCGAAGCAGAGAAGTTGCTGCTCACCAGAGGCATCCATGGGAGCTTTTTGGCCCGGCCCAGCAAAAGCAACCCGGGAGACTTTACGCTATCAGTCAGGTAAGGAAAGACATCTTTCTATTGATGTCCCGGTCCTCAAACACTCTCTGCTTCATTTGGAAGAACGCTGCACTCGCAGAGCTCAGGCAGTGTTGTATTTCAGTGTCAATGTTGACTTTGGTGGAGAGGTGGCTGCCAAGGGAGCAGAAATGGTCAACATTTTCTAATGTTACACCATTAAGCTGTATCTCTGGCATTGGGGAGGGGTTGGCTGGTGTCTGCTGGAAGAGCACTTTGGTATTCTCGATGTTCAATGACAGACCGAATTTTTTATATGCTTCTACGAAGGTGTTTAAATTGGCTTGTAGGTCTTCTTCTGAATGCACACAGACTACGTTATCATCAGCATATTGGAGTTCTATAACAGATGTTGTGACAAGGGGATTGGCTGGTGACTGCTGGAAGAGCACTTTGGTTTCTTGATGTTCAATGACAGGCTGAGCTTCTTGTATGCTTCTGCAAAGGATTTACAGTGGCTTGTAGGTCTTCTGAATGTGCACAGACTACGTTATCATCAGCATATTGGAGTTCTATAACAGATGTTGTGACAGGGGGATTGGCTGGTGACTGCTGGAAGAGCACCTTGGTTGTCTCGATGTTCAATGAGAGGCCAAGCTTCTTGTATGCTTCTGCGAAGGTGTTTAGAGTGGCTTGTAGGTCTTCTTCCGAATGCACACAGACGACGTTGTCATCAGCATATTGGAGTTCTATAACAGATGTTGTGGCAAGGGGATTGGCTGGTGACTGCTGGAAGAGCACTTTGGGTTTGTCGATGTTCAATGACAGGTTGAGCTTCTCATATGCTTCTGCTAAGGTGTTTAGAGTGGCTTGTAGGTCTTCTTCTGAATGCACTCAGATGACATTGTCATCAGCATATTGGAGTTCTATAACAGATGTTGTTGTGACAGGGGGATTGGCTGGTGACTCCTGGAAGAGCACTTTGGTTTTCCTGATGTTCAATGACAGGCCGAGCTTCTCGTATGCTTCTAGAAAGGTGTTTAGAGTGGCTTGTAGGTCTTCTGAATGTGCACAGACTATGTTGTCATCAGCATATTGGAGTTCTATAACAGATGTTGTTGTGACAAGGGGATTGGCTGGTGACTGCTGGAAGAGCATTTTGGTTTTCTTGATGTTCAATGACAGGCTGAGCTTCTGCCAAGATGTTTAGAGTGGCTTGTAGGTCTTCTGCATACGCACAGACTATGTTGTCATCAGCATATCAGAGTTCTATAACAGATGTTGTTGTGACCTTGGTTTTGGCTTTCAGTCTGCTGAGGTTAAACAGCTTGCCATAATTTCCACTCCGGTGGGAAGCTTCCCGTCAACAAGATGAAGTATCATAGCAATGAAGATGGAGAGTAAGGTTGGGGCAAGAACACCTCCCTGTTTGACACCTGATTCCACCTTAAATGGGTCACTTTGGGAGCCATTGCTGTCCAAGACTGTTGTCATCATGGAGGACCCGCAGGATGTTCACAAAGGATTCCCCCAGGCAGGGAGCAGCCAGGCTTTGAAGCTGCAACACCATTCAATGCCGATTGCAACATTCACACTTGCCTCCAGCAGAAAAGAGTTCTTTCTCCCACCCTGGACATTATTCCACAGATATATAAACCCCACAACATATCTCACACCCTGCGAGGATGCCTGCCATTGATGTGGGAGAAATGTCAGGAGGGAATGCTTCTGGCACATGTCCAGACAGCCTGGAAAATTCACAATGTAACTTCATTTGATATTACATTTTGAGCTTCTGAATCCTCCCAGTGTTCAGCGTTATGGCTTCAGGGGTGGGGTGAGGAGGGGGGGGGGCAGAAGTAAGAGCATCCATTTAACAACTGTAGCCGGATCTCTGTAAATAATTTAAAGGCCAAGAATTGGCGTTGCCGCGCTTCCCTAAGAGGTATCTGGGCCTCCGGCCAGCCATCGAAAAATGGAACTGCTAAGGAGGGAGAGCTAGCCATGCAAAATGGTAAATGGAGTGTGTTTTGATCCTAACTGATCTGATTTTGTTTGCTTATAGATATAGTTTGCAGGTAGGGAAAAAAAGGAAAAATCCGCAAGTACTTCCTCATTCTTCTGCGCGCCGCTGGAAGGTTTTATGGCGTTGTAAATCAGTTAAATTAGCCTCCCCGCATAAAGCGACACCTAAATTTCCTACTTGACAAATACAAATGTCTTTCAAACTTTTGATGGAGTACTTCCTCATTCTGCGCACCACTGGAATGTTTTATGGCGTTGTAAATTAGTTAAATTAGCCTCCCCGCATAAAGCGGTACCTAAATTTCCTACTTGATAAATACAAATGTCTTTCGAGCTTTTGATGGAGTACTTCCTCATTCTTTCACACACCGCTGGAAGGTTTTATGGCGTTGTAAATTAGTTAAATTAGCCTCCCCGCATAAAGCGGTACCTAAATTTCCTACTTGATAAATACAAATGTCTTTCGAGCTTTTGATGGAGTACTTCCTCAATCTTCTGCACACCACTGGAATGTTTTATGGCGTTGTGAATCAGTTAAATTAGCCTCCCCGCATAAAGCGACACCTAAATTTCCTACTTGACAAATGCAAATGTCTTTCGTGCTTTTGATGGAGTACTTCCTCATTCTTCTGCACGCTGCTGGAAGGTTTTATGGAGTTGTGAATCAGTTAAATAAGCCTCCCCACATAAAGCGACACCTAAATTTCCTCCTTGACAAATGCAAATGTCTTTCGAGCTTTTGATGGAGTACTTCCTCATTTTTCTGCACGCTGCTGGAAGGTTTTATGGCGTTGTAAATCAGTTAAATTAGCCTCCCCGCATAAAGCGACACCTAAATTTCCTCCTTGACAAATGCAAATGTCTTTCGAGCTTTTGATGGAGTACTTCCTCATTTTTCTGCACGCTGCTGGAAGGTTTTATGGCGTTGTAAATCAGTTAAATTAGCCTCCCCGCATAAAGCGACACCTAAATTTCCTCCTTGACAAATGCAAATGTCTTTCGAGCTTTTGATGGAGTACTTCCTCATTCTTCTGCACGCTGCTGGAATGTTTTATGGCGTTGTGAATCAGTTAAATAAGCCTCCCCACATAAAGCGACACCTAAATTTCCTCCTTGACAAATGCAAATGTCTTTCGAGCTTTTGATGGAGTACTTCCTCATTTTTCTGCACGCTGCTGGAAGGTTTTATGGCGTTGTAAATCAGTTAAATTAGCCTCCCCGCATAAAGCGACACCTAAATTTCCTCCTTGACAAATGCAAATGTCTTTCGAGCTTTTGATGGAGTGCTTCCTCATTCTTCTGCACGCTGCTGGAAGGTTTTATGGCGTTGTAAATCAGTTAAATTAGCCTCCCCGCATAAAGCGACACCTAAATTTCCTACTTGACAAATGCAAATGTCTTTCGTGCTTTTGATGGAGTACTTCCTCATTCTTCTGCACACCGCTGGAAGGTTTTATGGAGTTGTGAATCAGTTAAATAAGCCTCCCCACATAAAGCGACACCTAAATTTCCTCCTTGACAAATGCAAATGTCTTTCGAGCTTTTGATGGAGTACTTCCTCATTTTTCTGCACGCTGCTGGAAGGTTTTATGGCGTTGTAAATCAGTTAAATTAGCCTCCCCGCATAAAGCGACACCTAAATTTCCTACTTGACAAATGCAAATGTCTTTCGAGCTTTTGATGGAGTACTTCCTCATTCTTCTGCACGCTGCTGGAATGTTTTATGGCGTTGTAAATCAGTTAAATTAGCCTCCCCGCATAAAGCGACACCTAAATTTCCTACTTGACAAATGCAAATGTCTTTCGAGCTTTTGATGGAGTACTTCCTCATTCTTCTGCACGCTGCTGGAAGGTTTTATGGCGTTGTAAATCAGTTAAATTAGCCTCCCCGCATAAAGCGACACCTAAATTTCCTACTTGACAAATGCAAATGTCTTTCGAGCTTTTGATGGAGTACTTCCTCATTCTTCTGCACACCGCTGGAAGGTTTTATGGAGTTGTAAATTAGTTAAATTAGCCTCCCCACATAAAGCGGTACGTAATCCGGGTAGCGGCGTGAGCTCCCGCTGTCAGCCCCAGCTTCTGCCAACCTAGCCATTCGAAAACATACAAATGCGAATAGATCAATAGGTACCACTCTGGCAGGAAGTTAACGCTGCTCCATGCAGTCATGCTGGCCACATGAACTTGGAGGTGCCCTGGTCCTCAAACCCTCTCTGCTTCATCCGGAAAAATGCTGCACTCACAGAGCTCAGGCACTGTTATATTTGTCAATGTTGATTTTTGTGGAGAGTAGCTGCCACAGCAGAGTTGGGAGGACAATGGCTTTCTAAACAAGCACCTTGGTCTCCATACAGATGTCCTGGTACTCAAACCCTCTCTGCTTCATTCAGAAAAATGCTGCACTCACAGAGCTCAGGCTTTGTTGTATTTTGGTGTCAATGTTGACTTTTGTGGAGAGGTGGCTGCCAAGGGAGCAGAAATAGCTTTATAAGCAAGCACCTTGCTATCCTTACGGATGTGCCAGTCCTGAAACTCTCTCTGCTTAATTCGGGAAAATGCTGCACTCGCAGAGCTCAGACGGTGTTGTATTTCAGTGCTAATGTTGACTTTTGTGGAGAGGTGGCTGCAAAGGGAGTGGAAATGGCTTTATAAACAAGCCCCTTGGTTTCCCTATGGATGTCCCCGTCCTCAAACACTCTCTGCTTCATTCGGGAAAATGCTGCACTCGCAGAGCTCAGACGGTGTTGTATTTTGGTGTCGATGTTGATTTTGGTGGAGAGGTGACTGCCAAGGGAGCAGAAATGGTCAACATTTTCTAATGTTACATCATTAAGCTGTATCTCTGGCATTGGAGAGGGATTGGCTGGCAACTTCAGTTGTCGTTTGCGTGATATTGTCAACACAATTACCAAATAGGCAACCCGCATAGAGATTTGTGTGAAGATGTTTGCTATGCCAAGCTGAGATGTTTGGGATGCAATGGAAGAGAGGGCTGGAGAGGGATGAAATGTCTGTTTTCTGGTGCAGCCTTGTGGGAAATGTCCGGCTAAATGGATGTAATTGTCCATTCTTCATAAAATGCCGGAGGGTTTTTCGCTCGCAATGACGGGCGGGACAGAAGACTTTTAAGACTGAAGCATTCTAATATTGGCTTTGGAAGCAGAAAGGAAGAGAATGAGGAATAGAGGAAGAAATAATATAAAATAATGTAATATAATATAAAATATTGTATAGACACAATATTTATAATATTATAATGTAGTGCAATATAATACTACTACTAATAATATGATATTCTAATTATATATTTATATTACATGTTATATTACTGACCCAGTCTGGTGATCGGGAAAATAACCTAATTAGAAAGTGCCCTTTGATTGTAGGTGAACTATAAATCCCAGTAACTACAACTCCCAAATGTCAAGGTCTATTTCCCCCAAACACCATCTGTGTTCATATTTGGGCATATGGAATATTTATGCCAAGTTTGGTCCAGATCCATCATTGTTTGAGTCCACAGTGCTCTCTGGATGTAGGTGAACTACAACTCCCAGACTCAAGGTCAATGCCCACCAAACCCTTCTAGTGTTTTCTGTTAGTCATGGGATTCCTGTGTGCCACATTTGGTTCAATTTCATAGTTGGTGGAGTTCAGAATGCCCTTTGATTGTAAGTGAACTATAAATCCCAGTAACTACAACTCCCAAATGTCAAGGTCTATTTCCCCCAAACCCCATCTGTGTTCATATTTGGGCATATGGAATATTCGTGCCAAATTTGGTCCAGATCTGTCATTGTTTGAGTCTCTGGATGTAAGTGAACTTCAACTCCCAGACTCAAGGTCAATACCCATCAAACCCTTCTAGTGTTTTCCGTTGGTCGTGGGATTCCTGTGTGCCACGTTTGGTTCAATTTCATTGTTGGTGGAGTTCAGAATGCCCTTTGATAGTAGGTGAACTATAAATCCCAGCAACTACAACTCCCAAATGACAAAATGGCAAACATTCAATGCTAATTAGACATGCAACATATATAGACATACACAGAGGCAATTTAACATTCCAGCTTTTCCCAGCTTCATGAGGGTATGCTCGATACCGGCCACCAGGGCAGCTGCTGCTACACTGTCTACTTGTGACACTGAGTCCTTGATGGAGTACTTCCTCATTCTTCTGCACGCTGCTGGAAGGTTTTATGGCGTCGTAAATTAGTTAAGTTAGTTTGTAGGTTGTTTCAGGAGAGAAACATTAGGAGAGAATGCTTCAGCCTGGAAAACTCACAGCAACCCAGTGATGCGACTCAGAGTAGGCTTCACCTTACTCCCAAACACCATCACACAAGAGCTGTAGATTTTGTAGTTTATTGAGGAAAAACAAAGTCAACACGTAGAGTAAGCAATGCAAAGTTCCAAAGACAAAGGTTAAGTGCAACACAGTTCCATAGGCAAAAATATGAAGCATAATCCTTTAATCAAACAAGAGTCCAGGAAGCCCAAAGCCAAGATTAATCCATAGAAGCTTTCATGGAAAGAGCGACGTTGAACTGACAACCTCCCTTTGTCAATCAGAAGCCTAAATACCCTTTGCCATCATGAAGGCATTGCGATGACCTTTTGCTGACTTGGCTTCTTTCTTACTAGCTAAGCGAAAACTCCTCCGTGTGGTCAAGAGTTATTGACTCACTCATCAAATGCTGTATTCCAGAGCCAAGTTTTCACCTGTTTTCTAAATGTCAAGATAGAAGGGGCAGTTCTGATCCCCAGTGGAAGAGAGTTCCAGAGCCGAGGGGCCACCACTGAGAAGGCCCTGTCCCTTCTCGATTGCGAGGGTGGTGGGACCGAGAGCAGGGCCCCTCCAGAAGATCTTAACAACTTTGATGGTTCATAGGGGAGAATCCGTTTGGACAGGTAAACTGGGCCGGAGTCGTTTAGGGATTTATAGGTCAGCACCAGCACTTTGAATTGTGCTTGGAAGCTAATTGGCAGCCAGTGGAGCTGGCGCAACAGAGGAGTAGTATGCTCCCTGTACCCCGCTCCTGTTAGTAGTCTGGCTGCCGCTCGTTGGACTAATTGCAGCTTCCGGGCAGTCTTCAGAGGCAACCCCACATAGAGAGCGTTGCAGGCTTCACCTTGTTCCCAAACACCACCACACAAGAGCTGTAGATTTTGTAGTTTATTGAGGAAAAACAAAGTCAACACATAGAGTAAGCAATGCAAAGTTCCAAAGACAAAGGTTAAGTGCAACACAGTTCCCAAGATCCATAGGCAAAAATATGAAGCATAATCCTTTAACCAATGATCAAACAAGAGTCTGTGGTAAAACAGTGAAATACAAGACCCAAAAATCCAAGATTCAGGAAGCCCAAAGCCAAGATTAATCCATAGAAGCTTTCATGGAAAGAGCGACGTTGAACTGACAATCTGTCAGTCAGAAGCCTAAATACCGTCAAAGGCTTTCATGGCTGGAATCACTAGGTTCTTGTGGGTTTTTTTGGGCTATAGGGCCATGTTCTAGAGGCATTTCTCCTGACGTTTCGCCTGCATCTATGGCAAGCATCCTCAGAGGTAGTGAGGATGCTTGAGGTAGTGAGGTAGTGAGGACTACCTCTGAGGATGCTTGCCATAGATGCAGGCGAAACGTCAGGAGAAATGCCTCTAGAACATGGCCCTATAGCCCAAAAAAATCCACAAGAACCTAGCCTAAATACCCTTTGCCATCATGAAGGCATTGCGATGACCTTTTGCCGACTTGGCTTCTTTCTTTCTAGCTAAGTGAGAACTCCTCCTGACCCTCCAATCTAAGTGTTCTTATCTGCTCATTAATTCCCCATCTTCAATGCTCTCTTCTTTATCAGTTTGGTCCAGCTGGACCAAATCACCGTGGGAAGGCTGAGCCGGCGAAGACACCTCCACCTGGCCGTTATCTAGCTCACTGGCATTCTTTTCCCTTGAGAACGGACTTGAGACAGGCACAGAAACAGGCCCAGAAATCTGAATCCCATCATCCTCTTCATCAGGGAACAATTCTGGCTCACAAGACCCACAGGGTTCGGTTTTGGGCTCAGAATCACACTGAGCCACAGCACCCATGAAAACCTTTGACAATAAGATACTAATACTTATGTACCCATCCGTTCATCACGCTCGCTCGACTTGCAGATGTGGAAAGCATGCACTTCACCACTGAATTGCCGCTCTTCCCCAAACGTCATGTCCCATTAGCATCTCCCATTCGGATGTTCCCCTGACGGTGATCTGGGCCACTGAATCTCTGCAACGTCTCCTTTGGAGTTTGGCCAAATCCATTAGCAGCAAAGAGGCAAGAGCCATTGTACACGGGGCCACGCCTGGAAATGACTGGCTGAACATTAAGCTCTTTCTCTTACTTTTTTTTAAATAAACCAGAACATCTTTAAATGCTGACATTTTGCCATTTTGGGTTTGTTTTGGGGTGGCCACTGGGATGGTTGTGTTGGCTCTCCCCCAAAGAAGAACCACAAAACCTAATAACATAAATGCTAACACTTTCAGGGAGTGTGAAATCGCAGTGTGCAAAAGCATGTGAAATAATAATCTATATAAATAAAAACTGGGCTGAACCCTACCTTGGCATATATTGTTCCTGCTTATCTTCCTACCTAATTGGATTTACCTATTCTCTTCAAGTGCTTTTTTACCTTCCTGCTTTCACTTATCTATATAAATAATAATGTCATGTTCGATTGTGGGATGAACAGAACTCAAAAACCACTGGGGGAATTGAGACCAAATTTGGACACAAGACATCTCTCAGGCCAACAAGTGACCATCACTCATAAAAACACTGAAAAACACAGCAGAAGGTATTTAAAATGCCACCCCCCCCCAAAATACATTACAATGCACGTGCAAAACCATATATATACACACACAAAGACATATATACACATATATGCGTAAACACACAAAACACATACACAGAAAGGAGGAAGGAAGGAGGGAAGGAAGAAGAAAGGGAAGGAAAGAAGGGTAGAGAAGGAAGGAAGGAGAGAAGGAGGGAGAGAAGAAGGGAAAGAAGGAGGAAGGAGAGAAAGGAAAGAAGAAAGGTAGAGAAGGAAGGGAGAGAAGAGAGGGAGAAGGGAAAGAAGGAGGGAAGGAGAAAGAAGGGAAAGGGTAAGAAGGAAGGAAGGAGAGAAGGAGGAGTGAAAGGAGGGAGAGAAAGAGGGAAGGAGAGAAGGAAGGAAAGAAAGGTAGAGAGAAGGAAGGAGAGAAAGGAGGGAAAGGAGGGAAGGAGAAAAAGAAGGAAAGAAAGAAGGGGAGAGAAGGAAGGAAGGAGAGAGGGAGAGAAAGAAGGAGAGAAGAAAAGAAAGAAAGGTAGAGAAGGAAGGAAGGCAAAAAGGAGGGGGAGAAAGAGAGAAGAAGGGAAAGAAGGAGGGAAGGAGAGAAAGAAGGAAAGAAAGAAAGGTAGAGAAGGAAGGAAGGAGAGAAGGAGGGAGAGAATGAAATAAAAAAGTGAAAGAGGGAAGGAAGGAGAGAAGGAACGAAAGAGAGAAAGAGGGAGGGAAGGAAGGAAGGAAAGAGACAAGGAAGGATGGAACCAAAGAGCAAAGGAAGCGAGAAAAGAAACAGGTAGAGAAGGAGAAAGAAGAAGAGGGAAGGAAGGAAAGAGGGAGGGAGGAAGGAAGGAGAGAAAGAAAGGTGCAGGGAAGGGGCTGGAGAGCAGATCTCCCCACCCACAGTGGTCCACGCTCTTGTTACATCTATATAAATAAAAATGTAATGTTCGTTTGTGGGATTAACAGAACTCAAAAACCACTGGACGAATTGACACCAAATTTGGACACAAGACACCTAACAACCCAATGTATGTCCTTCACTAAAAAAAATGATTTTGTCATTTGGGAGTTGTAGTTGCTGGGATTTATAGTTCACCTACAATCAAAGAGCATTCTGAACCCCACCAATGATGGAATTGAACCAAACTTGGCACACAGTTCTCCCATTACCAACAGAAAATACTGGAAGGGTTTGGTGGGCAGTGTCCTTTGGTTTTGGAGTTGTAGTTCACCTACATCCAGAGAGCACTGTGGACTCAAACAATGATGGATCTGGACCAAACTCTACACAAATACTCAATATGCCCAAATGTGAACACTGGTGGAGTTTGGGGAAAATAGAATCTTGACATTGGGAAGGGGTTTTTTGGCGGGTGGGGTTTCATAGGAGCAAGGCATACATCCTTGGAGGGGTTAATTCCATTTGGCTGTTAGGAGAGCTAGGAGTCCCTTTTGGCCCTGGCCTGTCCTGAGTAGCCTTCCTGAGTGGGAAGGCTAATTGCATTTCAGAGGCACTTAGAGGCTCGCTGCCTGCTGAGCTCACCCAGACGCCAGACGCTTGATGGATGAGTTGGGTCAGAAAAGGCCTCTTTCTCCCCCTATCCTAATCTTATTGTGTAAAGGGTGGGGTGGGGTGGGGGGGGGTGATAAACCAAAGGTCTCCATTGATCTGGTGGTCGAGCATATCTGCAAGGAAGGCTTGATGAATTCTGCAGTTCCAAAAGTGAAGAATGCACTCCTATCTATCTATCTATCTATCTACCTGGGGGTCGCGACTCCTGCGGGGGTTGCAAGGGGGAGTTAAAGGGGTCGCCAAAGACCACCACAAAACACAATTTTTTCCATTGGTGATGTGGTTCTGTGTGGGAAGTTTTGCCCAGTTCTGTCATTGGTGATGTTCAGAACGCTCCTTGATTGGAGGTGAACTATAAATCCCAGCAACGACAACTCCCAAATGTCAAGGTCTATTTTCCCCCAAACTCCACCGGTGTTCCCATTTGGGCATATGGAGTATTCGTGCCAAATTTGGTCCAGATCCATCATTGTTTGAGTCCACAGTGCTATCTAGATGTAGGTGAACTACAACTCCCAAACTAAAGGTCAGTGGCCACCAAACCCTTCCTGTATTTTCCATTGCTCGTGGGGTTCTTTGTGGGAAGTTTTGCCCAATTCTGTCATCGGTGATGTTCAGAATGCTCTTTGATTGTAGGCGAACTACAAATCCCAGCAACTACAACTCCCAAATGACAAAAACAATCCCACCAGTATGCAAATTAGGGTGTATCGGGCTATTTTGCCTTATTTGGGTCATGGGGGATCTCTATGGGAAGTTTAGCACAATTTTATTGTTGGTGGGGTTCAGAATGCTCTTTGATTGGTGGTGAACTATAAATCCCAGCAACTACAACTTCAAAATGTTAAGGTTTGTTTTCCCCAAACTCCACTACTGTTCATGTTTGGGCGTATGGAGTATTCGTGCCAAGTTTGGTCCAGTTCCATCCTTGTTTGACTCTACAGTGCTCTCTAAATGTAGGTGAACTACAACTCCCAAATTCGTCAATGCCCAGCAAACCCTTTCAGTATTTTTTTGTTGTTGGTTGCGGGAGTTCTGTGTGCTGAGTTTGGTTCAATCTCATTGTTGGTGGAGATCAGAATGCTCTTTGATTGTAGGTGAACTATAAATCCCAGCAACTACAACTCCCAAATGACAAAAGTAAATGGACACCAAGCCCTTCCAGTATTTTCCATTGGTCATGGGGTTCTGCGTGGGAAGTTTTGCCCAATTCTGTTGTTGGTGAGGTTCAGAATGCTCTTTGATTGTAGGTGAACTATAAATCCCAGCAACTACGACTCCCAAATGACAAAAGTAAATGGCCACCAAACCCTTCCAGTATTTTCCATTGGTCGTGGAGTTCTGTGTGGTAAGTTTTGCCCAATTCTGTCATTGGTGATGTTCAGAATGCTCTTTGATTGTAGGTGAACTATACATCCCAGCAACTACAACTCCCAAATGACAAAATGAGGAACTGTATTAAGGCTGAGGAGGGCTGCTCTGTAAGATCTATATTCTTGCCTACTTTGGGTTTTTAAGGTCCTGAATTGGGATCAATGGGAACTTCCTGCCAAAGTTTCTTCAATAGGGAGAGTGGACAAAGGACTTTTTGAGGGGGGCGGCGAAGCCGTTGTCTGCAGGCGAAGCGACAAGCGCAATCGCACAATGGCCATATTGTGTGATTATTATTTTTTTTGTTTAGCATCTCCAACATGAAATGGCTTTTGAATCCAGTGACATTGCTAGCCTGCCATCAGATTGCAAGTAAGGACGTCCCCGGAAGATGTGGTTCCAGTGGGGTCACTCTGTTTACAATTTGTGTTCTTTGATTTAGTTGTGTATTGAAATCCGTTCGAGTTGTGTTGTGTTCCCAAGTTGGGAGAAAGGTGGGACAGAAAGTAAAATCAATCCATACATTTGCCCCGTTTTATCGCCTATCTTCCAACCCCACCCCTCTCCACCTCCATTCGCGTCTCTTTGAATTCCACAGCACTGGTGGTCACAGCTGACTTCCAGTTAGAGTACTCAAGGGCCAGGACTTCCCAGTTCTTTGTGTCCATGCCACAATTTTTAAGGTTAGCTTTCAGCCCATCTTTAAATCCTTTTTCCTGTCCCATCGACATTACGTTGAGTTGGGAGTAGCGTAACTGCTTTGAGAGACGGTGATTGGGCATTTGGACAACGTGGCCGGTCCAGCAGAGTTGATGATGTAGGAGCATCGCTTCAATGTTGGTGGTCTTTGCTTCGTCCAACTTTCAGTCTGCTGAAAGGCTGAGCTTCTCGTATGCTTCTGCAAAGGCATTTAGAGTAGCTTGTAGGCCGCCTTCTGAATGCGCACAGAAAATGTTATCATCAGTATATTGGAGTTCTATAACAGATGTTGTTGTGACAGGGGGATTGGCTGGTGATCCTGGAAGAGCACTTTGGCTTTCTCGATGTTCAGTGAGAGGCTGAGCTTCTCATATGCTTCTGCAGAGGTCTTTAGAGTAGCTTGTACGTCTTCTTCTGAATGAGCACACAGACTACGTTATCATCAGCATATTGGAGTTCTATAACAAATGTTGTTGTGACAGGGGGATTGGCTGGTGACTGCTGGAAGAGCACTTTGGTTTTCTCGATGTTCAATGAGAAGCCAAGCTTCTGGTATGTTTCTGCAAAGGTGTTTAGAGTGGCTTGTATGTTTTCTTCTGAATGTGCACAGACTACGTTATCATCAGCATATTGGAGTTCTATAACAGATGTTGTTGTGCTCTTGGTTTCGGCTTTCAGTCTGCTGAAAGGCCGAGATTCCCATATGTTTCTGCAAAGGTGTTTAGAGTGGCTTGTACGTCTTCTTCTGAATGTGCACAGACTACATTATCATCAGCATATTGGAGTTCTATAACAGATGTTATTGTGACCTTGGTTTTGGCTTTCAGTCTGCTGAAAAGCTGTGCTTCTTGTATGCTTTTGCAAATTTGTTTAGAGTGGCTTGTATGTCTTCCTCTGAATGTGCACAGACTATGTTTTCATCAGCATATTGGAGTTCTCTAAAGATGTTGTAGGTCTTCTCCTGAATGCGCACATACTACGTTATTATCATTATATTGGAGTTCTCTAACAGATGTTGTAAGTCTTGTTCTGAATGGGCACAGACTATGTTATCATTGGCATATTGAAGTTCTATAACACATGGTGTTGTGACCTTGGTTTTGGCTTTCAGTCTGTTGAAAGGCTGAGCTTGTCATATGCTTCTGTAAAGGAATTTAGAGTGGCTTGTAGGTCTTCTTCTGAATGTGCACAGACTATGTCATCATCAGCATATTGGAGTTCTATAACAGATGTTGTAAATCGTCTTCTGAATGAGCACATACTACGTTATTATCAGCATATTGGAGTTCTCTAACATGTTGTAAGTCTCGTTCTGAATGTGCACAGATTACATTATCATCGGCATTTTGGAGTTCTATAACAGATGTTGTAGGTCTTCTTCTGAATACACACATATTGGAGTTCTCTAACAGATGTTGTAAATCTTGTTCTGAATGTGCACAGACTATGTTATCATTGGCATATTGAAGTTCTATAACACATAGTGTTGTGACCTTGGTTTTGGCTTTCAGTCTGCTGAAAGGCTGAGCTTCTTGTATGGTTCTGCAAAGGTGTTTAGAGAGGCTTGTAGGTCTTATTCTGAATGTGCACAGACTATGTTATCATCAGCATATTGGAGTTCTATAACAGATGTTGTAAATCTTCTTCTGAATGCGCACATACTACGTTATCATCGGCATATTGGAGTTGTATAACCGATGTTGTGACCTTGGTTTTGGCTTTCAGTCTGCTGAAATGCTGAGTTTCTTGTATGCTTTTGCAAAGGTGTTTAGAGTGGCTCGTATGCCGTCTTCTGAATGTGCACAGACTACATTATCATCAGCATATTGGAGTTCTATAACAGATGTTGTTGTGACCTTGGTTTTGGCTTTCGGTCTGCTGAAAGGCTGAGCTTCTCGTATGCTTTTGCAAAGGTGTTTAGAGTGGCTTGTATGTCATCTTCTGAATGTGCACAGACTACATTATCATCACCATATTAGAGTTCTATAACAGATGTTGTTGTGACCTTGGTTTTGGCTTTCAGTTTGCTGAGGTTAAATAGCTTGCCATCTGAATTTATTGGCATACAGAATGATGGATATCATGGTCCCTTCGCATTCACCGATTTTGTTCTCTCTCCCCCCTTGATCCCATTGTTCTCCAGGAGGAATGACGAAGTGACGCATATCAAAATCCAGAACACTGGGGACTACTATGACCTCTACGGAGGGGAGAAGTTTGCCACTTTGTCCGAACTGGTCCAGTACTACACCGAACAGCAGGGTCTCCTGCGGGAGAAGAACAGCAACATCATTGAGCTCAAGTTCCCTCTGAATTGCCAGGATCCCACCTCGGAAAGGTGAGTCGGGGTGTCTGCACCCCAGATTAAGACAGATACATATATAAGGATTGCAAAGGCTTGCAGGGAAAAATGCCTGGCTAAGAAACACTGGATTAAATTATTCCCAAAGTGGTTCAAAAATGGGAGTGGATTTTATTTTATACCCTCCATGAATGGTGTTTTTTGTTTCACTGTGTCCCAAATTGGAATGGCCTTTGGCTAAACGTCATAAAGGCTGGCTTGACCGTTTCTCTCTTGGAAACAGTGGTAACCACAACAGCTCGGAGCAATTAAATGGTCTCTTAGAAATGTCAAGAAGCTCCTTCACGGCAAAGTCATTTTTCGGCCCGTAGTGTTGTCGAGTAATTTCGAATGGCTGTGGATTAGGCCCAAGCCATTGTGGGTTGCCTGGTGAGAACAGAGAAGCCAATATTGCAAATTTAATCTCACCAAGTTGAAGCAGAAGCCACCGAAATGCTTATTTCATTCTAGCTGGAAAGGGTGACGATTGCAGTAATTCTGCCAAACAAATTGACATGTCTGCTAGGCAGGTAAATACAGAATATATACATTTGAGATTCAAAAGTTTTGATGCCCACTCCCTGAGCCAGCTTCGTTGTGATTGGCTGTAACTTTGGCAAGCCAGCAGGGTAGCCAATGGTGGCCTTAGCTTTGCTTTGGCCTCTCAACCAATGAGGTGGAAGGGAGGCGGGCAAGTTGAAGCAGAAGCCACCGAGATATTTATTTCATTCCAGCCAGAAAGGATGACGATTGCAGTAATTCTGCCAAACAAATCGGCATGTCTGCTAGGCAGGTAAATACAGAATATATAGATTTCAGATTCAAAAGTTTCGATGCCCACTCCCTATGAATTCCTTGGTTTTGAACAATTTTTTAGAGTCCTGGGCTGGGGGTGGGGGGTCAGCACCGATATCATTAGCAGTCGCAGCCCTAAAGAGTAAATTTCCAAACGCTGTTTCATCGTTCTCAAAACAATCCTATACGTTATAGCTGCACAATCCTCAAGGACGTTTGTGAATGATGCAGACATGGATATCCAAAAAGGGGGCTAGGTCAAGAGTTTCCAAATAGTATGGCAACATTGCACTACCAAGTCACCCACATAGTTGGACCTCCTCAGGAATGATCAGAGATTGATGAAACAGTTCTCTCTCTCCTCTTCCCCTTCCTAAACAGTGTGTTTTCCTTTCTGCTTCTGAGCTGCTTCTCCTCCCAGGCTGGCCATGAAAGCCTTCAACAATACAATATATGATCTATTTCTCTCTCCTCTTTCTATCCCTAAATACTATGTTTTCTTTTCAGCTTCTGCTCTGTTTCTCCTCCCAGGCTTGGAGGAGGGGCAGAGACACCCTTGCAATATATGATCTATTTCTCTCTCTTCTTCCCCTCCCTAAACAGTGTGTTTTCTTTTCTGCTTCTGAGCTGTTTCTCCCAGGCTGGGAAGAGAGGGGGAGAGAAGCCCTTGCAATATATGATCTATTTCTCTCTCTCTTCTTCCCCTCCCTAAACAGTGTGTTTTCTTTTCTGCTTTTGCGCTGCTTCTCCACCCAGGCTTGGAGGAGGGGCAGAGACACCCTTGCAATATATTATCTATTTCTCTCTCCTCTTCCCCTCTCTAAACAGTGTGTTTTCTTTTCTGCTTCTGCTCTGCTTCTCCTCCCAGGCTGGGAGGAGTGGGAGAGAAGCCCTTGCAATATATGATCTATTTCTCTCTCCTCTTTCTATCCCTAAAGACTATGTTTTCTTTTCAGCTTCTGCTCTGTTTCCTCTCCCAGGCTGGGAGGAGGGGGAAAGCAGTACTTGCAATATATAATCTATTTCTCTCTCCTCTTCCTATCCCTAAAGACTATGTTTTCATTTCAGCTTCTACTCTGCATCTCCTCCCAGGCTTGGAGGAGGGAGAGAGAAGCCCTTGCAATATATGATCTGTTTCTTTCTCTCCTCTTCCCCTCCCTAAACAGTGTGTTTTCTTTTCTGCTACTGCTTGCTTCTCCTCCCAGGCTGGGAGGAGGGGGAGAGACGCCCTTGCCATATATGATCTACTGCTCTCTCTCCTCTTTCCCCTCCCTAAAGAGTATGTTTTCTTTTTGGCTTCTGCTCTGCTTCATATGTGAATGAAAATACATCCTGCATATCAGACATTTACATGATGATTCATAACAGTAGCAAAGTGACAGTGATGAAGCAGCAACAAAAATAATGTTATAGTTGAGGGGGTCACCACAACATGAGGAACCGTATACACAAATATATATACACACACAAAACACATGTACACAGACTGGGCCACAGCATTGAGTGGCAGGGGACGGCTAGTAAATAATAATAGTGTATATAGGAGTAAAGCCATTTACTCCGTTGACCCTCCCCACTATGGCAAATGATAGGGCTGACCCAGTCTGAGACCAATGGGTGAAAGCTGACCCAGTAGGGAGTTGCATTTCTCATTTCACAATGCAGTTTGTCTTTCGCGATATCCGCCCTTTTCTAGATGGTACCACGGTCATCTGACGGGCAAAGAGGCCGAGAAACTCCTCACTGAGAAAGGCAAACCGGGGAGTTTTTTGGTGCGCAGCAGCCAAAGTAAACCTGGCGACTTTGTCTTGTCGGTACTGACGAACGAAGACAAAGCTGACACGGGGGACCGGAAGCCCCGGGTGACCCACATCATGATCCGCTATCAGGTAAGGTGATGCAGGAAAGGACTTGTAAGGACCAGAAAGGAGTTTTACATCTAGTCTCAGTCACTGATTGAGGTTCCGGGTTTTCGCCTGCCCCTTTTGGACTCTTGCTTGCTGAGGTCTCTATAGATCTTAGGAAGGTATTTCTTGATTTAAGACATTGGTTTGATGCTAATATCCAAGCAGAGGATGGGCTGGAGATGTCACTGCCTTGGTCCTTGGTCCTTAGCCTGCCAATTTTGGACTCTCGCTTGCTGAGGTGTTTCTGCGAGTATATTTGTAGGTCTTAGAAAACTATTTCTTGATTAAAGGTGTTGGTGTGCTGGCTGATATCTGAACGAGGTAGGGCAGAGATGTCACTGCTTTGGTCCTTGCATTTTTGGTTGCTATTTCCTGTCAGAAGGACAAAAGGGAGGAAGGGCATGATGGAAGAGAAAGAGGGAAGAAAGGAGGAAAGGGAAGGAAGGATGAAACAGTAGAAGGGATAAATGGAATGAAGGGAAGGAGGAAGGAAAAAGAGAAGGAAGAAAAGAGAAAAGGGAAGGAAGGAATTAAGGAAGGAGAAAGGGAGAGATGGAGAAAAGAGGGAGGGAGGGAAGGAAGGGAGGGAGGGMGGAAGGGTGGAAGGAGAAAGAGGGAGGGAAGGAGGAAGGAAAGGGAGAAGGAAGGAAAGACAAAAGAGATGGAAGGAGGGAAGGCCAAAAGGGTGAAAGGGATTGAAGGAAAGGAAGGAGGCAGGAAAGAGAAAGAAAGAAGGACAAAAGGGAGCAAGGGYKYATTGGATGGAGAAAGAGGGAGAGAGGGAAGGAAGGAGAAAAGAGGGAAGGAAGGAAAGACAGAAGGGAAGGAAGGAAAGGCAAAAGTGAAGGAGGGTGAAACGGTGGAAGGGACAGATGGAAGGAAGGAAGGGGAGGAGGAAGGAAAACGAGAAGGAAGAAAGGGATAAAGAGAAGGATGAAAGGAAGGGAAGGAGGAAGGAAAGAGAGAACTAAAGAAAGGCAAAKAGAAAGAAAAGGAGYGAAGGAAGAAAAGGTGGAAGGGAAGGATGGAAGGAGAAAGGGAAGGGAGGGAGGTAAAAGGAAGGAAAGACAAAAGGGAGGGAAAGAGAAAAGAGAAGGAAGATGGGAATGATGAAAGGGTGAAAGAGAAGGAAGGAAGGGAAGGAGGAAGGAAAGAGAGTAGGAAGGAGGGACAAAAGGGTGGAAGGGAAGGAGAAYGAAGACATGAAAGAAAGAGAGAAGGAAGGAAGGATAGGGTGGTGAGAGAGAGGAGGGCCTGAGAAAAGAGCCCAAGGGGCCGTATTCGGCTCGCGGACCGCGGTTTGCCCATACCTGGTGTAGCCCCACCAAGAAGGCCTCTCTTGATATCTTTAAGGACTGAACGAGCCTGCAAGGGAAAAGCTAGTCTCTCAGGGAAACAGAGCAATTCTAGTCTGTGTGAACCAGCAACAATAAGGAAAGCTCCGAGAGCAATTCCTGCAAATCATGGGTTGAAAGAATTAGTCATGGTGTGTAGCCCGAAGGATAGAACGTTAAAGGAGAAGACATGATAATTGTCTCCAAATCTCTGGGCTGCCATGCAGAAAATGGAGCAGGCTTGTTCCCCGTTGCTCCTTCGATGTGGAAATTGCGGCGAGTGAAGCAGCCATAATGTAAACGCCGTGGGTAAGAGCTGTTTGACAGCAGAACAGGTGGCGTGCTTCCACCTGTCTGAGGTCCTCTTGCGGGCCGGCAATTATGATTCCCCTTCTCTCCCGTAGCCAGACGGAAAGTATGACGTGGGAGGCGGCGAGCGTTTCGACACCCTCACGGACTTGGTGGAGCACTATAAGAAGAACCCCATGGTGGAGAAATCAGGGGCCGTTGTGCACCTGAAACAGGTAATGCGCCCGCAGCACTCCATAAGGGACCCCTAGCATTGCTTTTCAGTTCCATTATGTTTACAGTTCCCAAATTGAGTCACCTTATAGTTGCGAGGAATGAAACCATTTACTTTTCCATTCGGGGAAAGGAGTTTAGTTACATGTCAGGCTCGTCAAGCCACGCTTTGCAAAAGAAACGAGGCATTTGCAATCACATCGCAAAAAGGTGAGAAGTGATCCTCCATTCTTAAATTCTTAAACAGCTTCGTTGGCTGCCGATAAGTTGCCAAACCAAATTCAAGGTGCAGGTCATGACCTATAAAGCCCGAAACGGTTCGGGCCCCGCCTATCTCCGCGATCGCATCTCCTTCTATGACCTGGCATAAGCTCTAAGACCTCCCAGGGAGGCCCTCCTTTTGGTCCCACTACCGTCTCAAGCGTGGTTGGTGGGGACGAGAGAGAGGGCCTTCTCGGTGGTGGCCCCCTGCCTCTGGAACACCCTTCCAAGAGAAATAAAACAAGCCCCGTCCCTCCCCTCCTTTCGTAAGAGTTTGAAGACCTGGTGGTTTCAACAAGCCTTTGAAAATGGCCAGTTCTAACTCAGCCCCAAACATTGTCGAATACGGTCTTATTCTTCCTACCAGTTACCCAGATCACTTCCTCTAATCGGCCTTGGAATGAACAGCCACAGACCCCTACCTAATATTATTGTTGCCTGCGATAGCATTGCACTTAATTCTGTTCTGTTAATCCCACAAACGAACATTACGTTTTTATTTATATAGATAAGTAAAAGCAGCAAGGTAAAAAAGCACTTTAAGAGAATAGGTAAATCCAATTAGGTAGGAAGATAAGCAGGAACAAAGTATTTCAAGGTAGGGTTCAGCCCAGTGTGAGAAGAGGGCTATGTGAGAGTGAAACTGTTTATATCTAAATGAGAAAGAAGCCAAGTGTGGAAGTAAAGAAGGAAGGAAGTAAAGAACCAAGGAACTTGGTTTGTGTTATGGAAACCTTGTTTTTGTAAATAGTGCTGACACTCCCTTCTGGCAGTGGCTGATCATTTGTGTAAATGTCAAACATTGATGGTGCAACCTAGTTTCCCCTGTAATAGGCAGTAAGAGCACCTAAAGCTTCGGAGAGCTTCAGTTCGACCATTTCAAAGCTCCCTGCTTGAGCGTTGATGGCACGATCGTCAGCATAGATGAAACTCTCTTTCCCTTCTGGCAGTGGCTGGTCATTTGTGTAAATGTTAAGAGATTAAGCAGATTCCATTGGAGTGAAAACATCAGTATCAAGGTCGTTGTTATCAGTGAAAGCTGACTTCTCCTGATTCTGATTTATAACCCTGAATTCCCCACGCAGGAGGTGCTAAGGAGTCTCCCAATTAGCTCAGCGTTTTTAGCAGCTATTTTAGCTGAATGCTGTCTGTGCTCTGTCTCTTTTCGTCTCCCTAGAAATGTGGGCATTTTCGTAACCTCATTGTCTGATTCTTCTCCTGCCCCCAATTCCTGAGCATTTCCCTGCTTCTCTTCTGAAGATGAGGAATCCCTAACATCTCCAAGCTTTCCTGTCTTCTCATTATGTGGCCAAAGTACTTCATCTTGGCCTCTCATATCCTTCCCTCCACTGTTTTAGTGTGGTGATATGTGTTCCACACTGGCATGCGTATTCAGCAGTGAAGTAGCAAAGAGCAAGGGCAGATGTCTTCGCTGTGTCTGTTTGTGATCCCCAGGTTGTGCCAGTCAGCTGATAGTCTGCTGTACATTTATGAGGAGGGTCTTTTGTTAATAAGCCCACTCGCCCAACGAGTTTCTGCTCTGGGCTCTGGGTTCTTTGTTCTTTGGGTGCCGCCTTCACTTCAAACACACCTCACTTTTTCTTTTTTGCAGCCCTTTAATGCCACGCGAATCATTGCGGCCAACATCGAAAACCGAGTAAAGGAGTTGAACAAAATGGCGGACCACAGCGAGAAGGCCAAGCAAGGCTTCTGGGAGGAGTTTGAGGTGCAGAAAGTGTTCTGAGCTAGGATTTCATAGTAAATAATTATATTAAAATGTAATCAAATGATGATGATGATAAAGTAAAATAATAAATAGGCCTGTTCTGCAGAATAGTTTGAGAATTAAAGATTTTATCTCTCTACTTGGCACAGATGTTGCAGCAACAGGAGTGTAAATTTCTCTATCCCCGGAAAGAAGGGCAGCGGATGGAAAACAAAGCCAAGAACCGCTACAAGAACATCCTTCCTTGTAAGGACTGGAGAGTATATCCCAAAAACTAGGGGTGGGGGGAATGGGAATAATGGGAATCGCAGTAGCGGGTGGGATAATGCCACGTGAGTTGGACTCCATTGCCTATGGAGGAAAGATAGGGACATAGAACCAATTAGGAACTGCCATTTACAATGAATTTTTGAGACTTTTGTTAGAATTCTGAAATTTTCACCACCAGAACTTTAGTTCTGTAAGTACTAAAGTTCTGGTGGCGAAAATTTCAGAACTCTAATTTTGAGAGTTTTTTTAGAGTTCTGAAATTTTCACCACCAGAACTTTAGTTTTGTAAGGACTTTAGTACGTACAAAACTAAAGTTCTGGTGGTGAAAATTTCAGAACTCTTAACAAAATTTAACTATTATTTCATTATTGTCGATTTTTATGATAGAACCAATTAGGAACTGCCATTCATAATGAAATTTTGAGAGTTTTGTTAGAGTTCTGAAATTTTCACCACCAGAACTTTAGTTTTGTAAGTACTATAAAGTACTTACAAACTACAAAGTATAAAACTAAAGTTCTGGTGGCGAAAATTTCAGAACTCTAACAAAACTTTCAAAATTTAATTATTATTTCATTATTGGCGATTTTTATGATACAACCAATTAGGAACTGCCATTTATAATGAAATTTTGAGAGTTTTGTTAGAATTCTGAACTTTTCACCACTAGAACTGTAGTTACAAAACTAAAGTTCTGGTGGCGAAAATTTCAGAATTCTAACAAAACTTTCAAAATTTAATTATTATTTCATTATTGGCGATTTTTATGATAGAATCAATTAGGAACTGCCATTTTTTATGAAATTTTGAGAATTTTGTTAGAATTCTGAAATTTTCACCACGAGAACTTTAGTTACAAAACTAAAGTTCTGGTGTCGAAAATTTCAGAACTCTAACAAAACTTTCAAAATTTAATTATTATTTCATTATTGGCGATTTTTATGATAGAACCAATTAGGAACTGCCATTTATAATGAAATTTTGAGAGTTTTGTTAGAATTCTGAAATTTTCACCACCAGAACTTTAGTTTTGTAAGTACTTTAGAACCATTTATAATCATGGATTGACCAGGCCTAGTTTTCACTCTTCAAATGTCCTCCAAGTGGGGATAACTATGTCACCTTTCTTCTCTCTCCTCGTAGTTGACACAACGCGAGTCGCTCTTCGAGAAGTGGACGAGAGCCTTCCAGGCTCCGATTACATCAATGCCAATTATATTCGGGTGAGCAGAATGTACAGTATTTATATTCCGCTCTGCACACCCGCAGGGGACGCAGGGCGGATCACAATGCACATATACATGGCAAACATTCAATGCCATAGACACACAACATATATAGACAGACACACAGAGGCTCTTTAACTTTCCAGCTTCATGAGGGTATGCTTCGAATTCCAGCCACCAGGGGAGCTGTCGCTTCACCGTCCACTTGTGACACCAATGCAGTACTTCCTTATTCTTTTGCGCACTGCTGGAGATTTTTATGGCCTCGTAAATTATCGCATAAAGCAATACCTAAATTTCCTACTTGACAGATGCAAGTGTCTTTTGGGCTGCAAAGGTCGACAGCAAGCTAAACAAATAGTTGGGAGCTTACTCCGACCTGGGCTGGCTTTGAACTCATGACCTTTCTGTCAGTAATGATTTTAATCCGGCCACTCCTGGAGCTGTCGCTTCACCGTCCACTTGTGACACCGATGGAGTACTTCTTCATTATTTTGCACACAGCTGGAGAGTTTTATGGCATCATAAATTATTTAAATTTACAATATATTGTATATACATATAATATAAATGTTATATGTATATATTGTATATACAGTATATTGTATATACATATAATATTTATAATATTATAATGTAATGGAATATAATTCCAATAATAATATGATACTATAATTATATATTTATATTACATGTAATATTACTAATAATATTACAATATAATGGTATAGTACAATATAGTAATATTTAATACCGATATTATACTATGCTAATAACATAATATATTGTATGTGTGTGTGTGTATATATATATATATATATATATATATATGTATATATATATATATATATGTATATGTATATGTGTGTGTGTGTGTATGTGTGTGTGTATATATATATATAATATAATATAATATATAATATGCATACGTATAATATTTATAATACTATAATGTAATCAGTATAATACTAATAATAATAGTATTATACTATAATAATACTGTTATACTATTATAATACTCTGAGTCGCCTCCGGGCTGATATGAGCGGGGTAGAAATAATGCAAATAAATAAATAATATGATATTATAATTAAATATATTATATTACATGTAATATTACTAATAATATTACAATATAACTGTATAGTACAATATAGTGATATATAGCGCTGATATTGTACTGTGCTAATGGTATAATGTATTGTGTGTGTGTGTATGTGTGTGTGTGTGTATATATATATATCCTGTAAACCGCTCTGAGTCCCCTTCAGGGTGAGAAGGGCAACATGTAAACGTCACAGATAAATAAATAAATAAAATAAACTGTCTTTCGGGCTGCAAAGGTCAACAGCAAGCTAGACAAATGGTTGGGAGCTTACTCCAACCCGGGCTGGCTTCGAATTCATGACCTTTTGGTCAACAGTGATTTTGATGCAGCTGACTCCCAACCAGCTACGCCACAACCCAGTCTTGTTTTTTCTCTGATTCTAGAACATTGCTGAAGACGGCCAAAGCTCTGAGCACAGCAAAGTCTACATTGCCACCCAGGGGTGCCTCCAAACCACCGTGAACGACTTCTGGGCCATGGTGTACCAGGAGAACACGCATGTCATTGTCATGACCACCAAAGAAGTGGAGAGAGGAAGGGTGAGTGTCACTTTACGTAGCTGTGAGACATTCCAGCCCCAGATTCTGTTTACTGCCAAAACCAAGGACTTTATCACACAAGTCTTTTGGCAATTGCATCTTTTGAACAAATGGAACGATCTTCAGTGTAGATGAAACTCTCTGTCCCTTCCGGCAGTGGCTGGTCATTTGTGTAAATGTCAAACATTGATGGTGCAACCTAGTTTCCCCTGTAATAGGCAGTAAGAGCACCTAAAGTTTCAGAGAGCTTCAATTTGACCATTTCAAAGCTCCCTTCTTGAGCAGTGATGGCACGATCGTTAGCATAGATGAAACTCTCTTTCCCTTCTGGCAGTGGCTGCTCATTTGTGTAAATGTTAGAGATTAAGCAGATTCCATTGGAGTGAAAACATCAGTATCAAGGTTGTTGTTATCAGCAAAAGCTGATTCTCCTGATTCTGATTTATAGCCCTGAATTCCCCACGCAGGAGATACTAGGGAGTCTCTCAATTAGCTCAGTGTTTTTAGCAGCTATTTTAGCTGAATGCCGTCTGTGCTCTGTCTCTTTTTGTCTCCCTAGAAATGTGGGCACTTCCATAACCTCATTGTCTGATTCTTCTCCTGCCCCCAATTCCTTACCACTTCCCTGCTCCTCTTCCTCTTCTGAAGATGATGAATCCCTAACATCTCCAAGCTTTCCTGCCTTCTCATTATGTGGCCAAAGTACTTCATCTTTGCCTTTCATATCCTTCCCTCCACTGTTTTAGTGTGGTGAGATATGTTCCACACTGGGCATGCGTATTCAGCAGTGAAGTAGCAAAGGGCAAGGGCAGATGTCTTTGCTGTGTCTGGTTGTGATTCCCAGGTTGTGCCAGTCAGCTTTCGTACGATATTATTTCTAGCACCCACTTTTTGCTTGATGTTCAGACAGTGCTTCTTGTAGGTAAGAGCACGGTCCAGAGTGACTCCCAGGTATTTGGGTGCGCTGCAATGCTCCAGTGGGATTCCTCCCCAGGTCATCCTCAGAGCTCGAGATGCTTCTCTTTTCTTAAGGTGAAAAGCACACGTCTGCATTTTAGATCGATGAGGAATCAGCTGATTGTTCCCTGTAATATGCAGTAAGAGCACCTAAAGCTTCGGAGAGCTTCTCTTCAACCATTTCTAATCTCTATGCTTGAGCGGTGATGGCGCGATCATCAGCATAGATGAAACTCTCTTTCCTTTTTTGCAGTGGCTGGTCATTTGTGTAAATGTTAAACATTGATGGAGCAAGCTGGTTTTCCCAGAAATAGGAAATAAGAGCACCTAAAACTTTAGTTTCTGTTCAATTATCACAGAGCTCCCTGCTTGAGCGGTGATGGCATGATCGTCAGCATAGATTAAACTCTCTGTCCCTTCTGACAGTGGCTGGTCATTTGTGTAAATGTTAACCATTGATAGTGCAAAGCTAGTTTTCCCTGTAACTGGCAGTAAGAGAACCTAAAGCTTCGGAGAGCTTCTGTTCAACCATTCCAAAGCTCCCTGCTTGAGTGGTGATGGCACGATCGTCAGCGTAGATGAAACTCTCTATCCCTTCTGGCAGTGGAGAATCATTTGTGTAAATGTTAACCATTGATGATGCAACCTGGTTTTCTTTTAATAGGTAAGAGCACCTAAAGCTTTGGAGAGCTTCTGTTCAGCCATTTCAAAACTCCTTGCTTGAGTGGTGATGGCATGATCATCAGCATAGATGAAACTATGTGATTAGATGTGTAAATGTTAACCATTGATGATGCAACCTGGTTTTCCTTGTAATATGCAGTAAGAGCAGCTAGAGCTTCGGAGAGCTTCAGTTCAACCATTTCAAAGCTTGGGTGGTGGTGGCATGATCGTCAGCATAGATGAAACTCTCTATCCCTTCTGGCAGTGGAGAATCATTTGTGTAAATGTTAAACATTGATGGTGCAACCTGGTTTCCCCTGTGATAGGTAGTAAGAGCACCTATAGCCTCGGAGAGCTTCTGTTCAACCATTTCAGAGCTCCCTGCTTGAGCGGTGATGGCATGATCATCAGCATAGATGAAACTATGTGATTAGATGTGTAAATGTTAACCATTGATGATGCATCCTGGTTTTCCTTGTAATATGCAGTAAGAGAGCAGCTAGAGCTTCGGAGAGCTTCTGTTCAACCATTCCAAAGCTTTCTGCTTGGGTGGTGATGGCAAGGTCGTCAGCATAGATGAAACTCTTTTTCCCTTCTGGCAGTGGCTGGTCACTCTCCTGAGGCAGGCTGTTCTCTCTCTTTCCCCAGAATAAATGTTTCCACTATTGGCCAGATAAGAACTGCACCAAAGACTACGGCCACATCAGTGTCAGGAACGTCAGCGAAGTGGAAGCCCAGGGCTACCACATCCGGGAGCTGGAGATCGCACGGCTAGACAGGGTGAGTACCCTTCCCTGCCTCTTCTTTTGCTATTTCTATTGTTTTTATGTCTTGCAAGGACCGATTCCTGCTTTGAGACGCCATCTAAACCCAAGAGATCTAACATGGGTAGCCCTTACGGTCTCTTCCAACTCGTTGCGTCTATGAAGATTGCTTAACTCTCTGACTTTCTTGCAGGTGGAGGGCCAGTTTTTGTAAATCTTGAAGGTACTCTCAGTAGCCATGGTCATTGAAAAACTATCTCCTTATTGCTTTACCTGAAGTGAGGAAACCTGAAGGGAAACACTGACCGTGAAGCCAGTTTACTTAGGGTCATGTAAATTAATGTATAAATAGTATTGTAAGTCCCATCATCCACGGTCCATCGTTCCACAAACCACATAGCGTGGGACATGGGGGCTCTGTGTACCAAGTTTGGTCATAATCCGTCATTGGTGGGGGTTGCAGTGTTCTCAGAAAGTGAGTGGAGGTATTGTGAGTCCCATCATCCATGGTCCATCATCCCACAAACCACAACAGTATGTGTAGTGGTCCATAGGGGCTCTATGTGCCACGTTTGGTTGTAATCCATTATTGGTGAGGGTCGGAGTAGTCTCAGAAAGTGAGTGAAGGTATTGTAAGTCCCATCATCCACGATCAATCGTCCCACAAACCACAACAGGACATACAGTGGGTCATGGGGCCTCTGTGTGCCAAGTTTGGTCATAATCCATCATTGTTGGGGGTCGCAGTGGTCTCAGAAAGTAAGTGAAGGTATTGTAAGTCCCATCATCCATGGTCCTTCATCCCATAAACAACAACAGGATATAGAGTGGGTCATGGGGGCTCTGTGTGCAAAGTTTGGTAAAGATCCATCACTGGTGGGGGTCGCAGTGGTCTCAAGTTTGGTCATGATCCGTCATTGGTGGGGGTCGCAGTGGTCTCAGAAAGTGAGTGAAGGTACTGCAAGTCCCATCATCCATGGTCCATCCTCCGCCAAACCGCACCAGGATGTGGAGTGGGTCATGGGAGCTTGGGGTGCCAAGTTTGGTCCTGATCAGTCATTGGTGTGGCTTGCAATGATCTCAGGAAGTGAGTGGAGGTACTGCAAGTTCCATCATCCATGGTCCATCATCCCACAAACCACAACACGACATAGAGTGGGTCATGGGGGGGCATGGGGGCTCTGTATGCAAAGTTTTGTTGTGATCCATCATTGGTGCGGGTCGCAGTTGTCTCTGGAATTGAGTGAAAATACTGCAAATCCCATCATCCACTGTCCACCCTCCCCCAAACCACACCAGGACGTAAAATGGACCATGGGGGGGAGGGTGTCTATGTGCTAAGTGTGGTCCTTGTCTGTGATTGCCTTCTATTATCTATAATTAGATTGTAAAACAATAGTAAAAATACATTTTAGGAGTGAATGAAGTTATCAGTGTTAATCATTTTGCATTGGTATTCTCTTTGGCTTCGCTGTCCGGATCTCACCCAAAACCAGCGTCTTTTATTATATATACCTGCGTTAGGGATGTGCGGTGTTCAATTATTAATCCCTACCAGGGAGAATGAATAATTGAATCAATTTCCTCCCCGCTCTCTGATGTCTTTGGACATTCTTGGGTTTTTGAAAACCGTTTGTGGGGTTGAGGGGGAGCCTTGGGCGAGGATTGGCAAGCTATACATCTCCAGAATCCTCACCTGGCATTGTTTGTCTCTGCTCCAAATTTAGTCTCGCTCCAACATCAGCTGGGTTTCGTGGGTACAGGTGAACTCTGACTCCAATATGCAAGTCCCATCATCCGTGGTCAATCCTCCTCCAAACCACAATGGGATGTAGAGTGTGCTTCTGTGTGCCAAGTTTGGTCTTGATCAGTCATTGGGTGAGGGTTGCAGGAAGTGAATGAAGGTACTGCAAGTGCCATCGTCCATGGTCCATTTGCCCACAAACCAGACCAAGAWGTAGAGTGGGTCAAGTTTGATCTGTGTGCCAAGTTTGATCTTGATCAGTCCATGGTGTCGGTCACAATGGTCTCAGGAAGTGAGTAAAGGTACTGCAAGTCCCATCATCCATGGTCTGTCCTCCTTCAAACTTTACCAGGATGTAGAGCGGGTCATGGGGGCTCTGTGTGCCAAGTTCGGTCTTTATCAGTCATTGGATGAGGGTCGCAGTGCTCCCAATAAGTGAGTGAAGGTACTGCCATTGTCCATGGTCCATTTGCCCACAAACCAGATCAAGATGTAGAGTGGGTCAAGTTTGATCTGTGTGCCAAGTTTGATCTTGATCAGTCCATGGTGTCGGTCACAATGGTCTCAGGAAGTGAGTGAAGGTACTGCAAGTCCCATCACCCATGGTCCATCCTCCTCCAAACTGCACCAGGATGGAGAGTGGGTCATGGGGGCTCTGTGTGCCAAGTTTGGTCTTGATCTTGACCCTTGGATTAGGGTCACAGTGGTTTCAGTAAGTGAGCGAAGGTACTACAAGTCCCATCATCCATGATCCACCCTCCTCCAAACTGAAACAGGATGTAGATAGGGTCATGGGGGCTCTGTGTGCCAAGTTTGGTTTTGATCAGTCATTGATGAGGATCGCAGTGGTCTCGAGAAGTGAGTGAAGGTACTGCAAGTCCCATTATCCATGATCTGTCCTCCTTCAAACTTCACCAGGATATAGAGTGGGCCATGGGGTCTCTTTGTGCCAAGTTTGGTCTTGATCAGTCATTGGATGAGGGTCTCAATGGTCTCAAGACGTGAGTGAAGGTACTGCAAGTCCCATGGTCCGCTGTCCTCCAAATTGCAGCAGGATGTAGAGTGGATCATGGGGGTTATGTGTGCCATGTTTGGTCCAAGTCCATCACCCGTGCTGGTGGTAGTGGCCTGTGAAAGTAGCAGCCAATCA
Source organism: Anolis sagrei ordinatus (assembly GCF_025583915.1). Taxonomy (NCBI): domain Eukaryota; kingdom Metazoa; phylum Chordata; class Lepidosauria; order Squamata; family Anolidae; genus Anolis; species Anolis sagrei. The sequence continues at coordinate 15,858,444 of NW_026844811.1, read as the reverse complement.
GAAAGCTGCCACACACACCACCACCCCCCCCTCGGCATACAAACACTGACTTTTATTATATACTAGCTTGGGGACCTGGCTATTTGTGCCCAGGTTATTTGAGAAAGACATTGTGTGGCAAGGTTGGTCTTTATCAGTTATTTATATGGCTCACAGTGCTCTCAGGAAGTTAGCAAAAGTACTGCAAGCCCCATCATCCGATGTCCATCTTACTCCAAACTTCAGCAGGATGTAGAGTGGGTCATGGGGGCTCTGCGTGCCAAGTTTGGTTTTGGTCAGTCATTGGATGAGGGTTGCAGTGGTCTTGGGAAGTGAGTGAAGGTACTGCAAGTCCCATCATCTGTAGTCTGTCCTCCCCTAAACCTCATCAGAAGGTTGAGTTGACCATGGGGGCTCTCTATGCCATGTTTGCTCTTTATTGGTAATTGGATGAGTGTCACTGTGGTCTCAGGAAGTGAGTGAAAGTTCTGCAAGTCCCATAATCCGTGGTCTGTCCTCCAAACAGCACCAGGATGTTGAGTGATTCATGTGGGCTCTGTGTGCCAAGTTTGGTCTTGATCAGTCATTGGATGAGGGGTGCAGCAGTTTCAGGAAGTGAGTGGAGGTACTTCAAGTCCCATCATTCATGGTCCACCCTCCTCCAAACTCCAGTAGGATGTAATGTTGGTCATGGGGGCTCTGTGTGCCAAGTTTGGTCTTTATTGGTCTTTGATGGGCCCCACAGTAGTCTGTGGGAACCGAAGGGTTTGAAAGTACTACAAATCCCATCATCCATTGTCTTGATCAGTCATTGGATGAGGATCGCAGTGGTCTCGGGAAGTGAGTGAAGGTACAGCAAGTCCCATCATCCACAGTCCATCCTCCTCCATTAATATTTATTAGGGAAAAAATGCAAAATGGAAGAGTGTTGCTTGCCGTTGGGTGTTCTCAGCCCTCTCTTCCCAACCCTCCTTCAGGAAGAGCAGCCAAGACTGATCTGGCACTTCCAGTACGTCAGCTGGCCCGACCACGGCGTGCCCAACGAGCCCGGGGGGGTCCTCAGCTTCCTCGATCAAGTCAACAAAGCCCAGAGGAGCGTCCCCGGCACTGGGCCGATTGTGGTGCACTGCAGGTGAGCGGCCAGGAGGGGGCGCCCCTCAACTGGGCCAGACTGGTGTTTGCTGGGACACCAAGACGGACACAGCGGCATATGCTGCATATATACTTTAGCCAAGTTTTTCTGCCCCTTTTTTAAACTGAAAAAGCACACCCTCGGCTTATACTCAAGTCAGGGTTATTGATTATTTTACTCTGTTATTATTATTATTATTATTATTACATTTATTATTTTATTCTTTTTATTATTATATATGTGTTATTTTTCCTCTATTTTATTATATTATTTTACTATATTATTATTACATTTATTATTTTACTCTATTATTGCTGTTATTATTTTACTTTATTATTATTACATTATTCTTCTCTATTATTATTACATTTATAATTTCACTCTTTTTATTACATTTATTATTTTCTCTATTTTTATTACATTTATTATTTTACTCTATTATTACAGTTATTATTTTCCTTTATTGTTGTTATTATTTTTACTTTATTATTATTACATTATTCTTCTCTAGTATTATTACATTTATTATTTCACTCTATTTTATTGCATTTATTTTTTTACTTTGTTATTGCAGTTATTATTTATTTTTCTCTATTATTATTATTATTATTACATTTATTATTTTTCTCTATTATTACATGTATTATTTTACTCTATTATTATTATTACTACATTTATTATTTTCTTTATTTTTATTACATTTATTATTTTTCTATATTATTATTTATTATTTTTCTATATTTTTCTATATTATTAAATTTATTATTTTACATTATTGCAGTTATTATTTTACTTTATTATTATTATAGCATTATTTTGTCTATTATTATTACATTTATTATTTTCCTCTATTATTATTAGTATATATACGGTATATGAACAAATGGGATGTTTCTGTATGGAAATTGTAGACCATCTGGATTTTGCAATGCTGCCCTTCCTCAGACTTAGTTTTCCATAATGGGATATCTCTTGCAGTCATCTTCGCCATGTTGAATGGTTGTAAACATTTGCTCCTTTTCATTTCTGCTTGTCCAGCGCTGGGATTGGACGCACCGGGACCATCATCGTCATAGACATCCTGGTGGACACCATTCACAGGCAAGGTGAATAGTACTTCCTTTAGTCATATTTCATGTAATATAATATATATATTTATAATATCATATTATTATTATTATTATTATTATTATTATTATTATTATTAGCATACTTACTTTACTTAGGCGATCCCTCGCTTTCCGAGGATGATTGTCTTCCAATATTCTGGTGGGTCCGTATGTGGCTGTGGAGCCCTATTCTTGCTCTGCATCTTCTTCCGCAGTGAGGGCATTGGTTTCCAGGTGGAAGGCGGTCTCGGTCGGGGTTGGCTTGACGCACCTTCCTCTTGGCACGTTTCTCTCTTTCGCCCTCCATTCGTGCCTCTTCACATTCTGCAGCACTGTTGGTCACAGCTGACCTTCAGCTGGAGCGGTCAAGGGCCAGGGCTTCCCAGTTCTCAGTGTCTATGCCAGAGTTTTTAAGGTTGGCTTTGAGCCCATCTTTAAATCTCTTTTCCTGTCCACCAACATTCTGTTTTCCGTTCGTGAGTTCGGAGTAGAGCAACTGCTTTGGGAGACGGTGGTCGGGCATCCAGACAATGTGGCCGGTCCAGCGGAGTTTGGCGGAGGACCATCGCTTCAATGCTGGTGGTCTTTGCTTCTTCCAGCACGCTGACATTTGTCTGCTTGTCTTCCCAAGAGATTTGCAGGATTTTCCGGAGGCAGCGCTGATGGAATCGTTCCAGGAGTTGCATGTGACGTCTGTAGACAGTCCACGTTTCGTAGGCATATAGCAGGGTTGGGAGGACAATGGCTTTATAAACAAGCACCTTGGTATCCCTACGGATGTCCCGGTCCTTAAACACTCTCTGCTTTATTTGGAAAAATGCTGCACTCGCAGAGCTCAGGCGGTGTTGTATTTCAGTGTCAATGTTGACTTTGGTGGAGAGGTGGCTGCCAAGGTAGCGGAAATGATCAACATTTTCTAATGTTACACCATTAAGCTGTATCTCTGGCATTGGAGAGGGATTGGCTGGTGTCTGCTGGAAGAGCACTTTGGTTTTTTCAATGTTCAATGACAGGCCGAGCTTCTCGTATGCTTCTGCAAAGGTGTTTAGAGTGGCTTGTAGGTCTTCTTCTGAATGCGCACAGACGACGTTGTCATCAGCATACTGAAGTTCTATAACAGATGTTGTTGTAACCTTGGTTTTGGCTTTCAGTCTGCTGAGGTTAAATGGCTTGCCATCTGTCCGAGAGATGATTTCCACTCTGCTGGGAAGCTTCCTGCCAACAAGATGAAGTATCATAGCGATGAAAATGGAAAATAAGGTTGGGGCAATAACACATCCTCCCTGTTTGACACCTGATTCCACCTTAAATGGATCACTTTGGGAGCCATTGCTGTCCAAGGATGAGACCAGATGGAACTGTCTTCCTGGGCCCCTCTCTCTTCACTCTGGCCCAGAGTCATAGTTGGTGTTGGGGGAGGGAACCCCAACTGCTGACATGAACCCAAAAACCCGCTAAGCCTTAAACCCAATAGAAAATGAGGGAGAAAATTATTGGGCGAGTGGGCTTCTTTCTCATCCAGATAAACATCTTCACTCTCACAGAGGCTCTTCTCACACCAAACTTGTACATGAGCTTCACACAGCAACTTTACACATAGTAGCCATCACACTGGAGCTTCATACAGTAGCTTTACTTATGAGGCCTCCAACTTGCGGCTTCTTCTCACGGAAGCCTCCTCACACCAGGCCTCTCACACACTGAGGCCTACCTCACACTGAAGCCTACTAACACTGAGGCCCCTCTCAGACTGAAGGAGAAGGAGAAAGAGGAGGAGGAGGAGGAGGAGGAGGAGGAGGAGGAGGAGGAGGAGAACAACAACAACAACAACAACAACAACAACAACATATCCCCGAAGGGACTCGGGGCGGCTTGCATGGGGCCTCTCTCAGGCTGAGGGTCCTCTCTCGGGCCTCTGAGAGTCAATATGTTTTCCCAATTTTTATTGAGGCATCTCTCAAGCTGGAGCCTTCTCACACTGAAGCCTCCCACACTGAGGTCACTCTCAAACTGAGGCCCTTCTCTCAGTGAGGCCTCTCTAACACTGGAGCCTTCTCATACTGAGAAGGCTTGTCTGAGAGAGCTTCCACAGAGCTTCCTCTCACAACAAACTTACACAGGAGCTTCACATAGTAGCTTTACACCCAGCTTTACACATGAGGCTTTCAACATGGACCTTCTTTCACCGAAGCTTCTCACACCAGGCCTTGTCACACTCAGCCTTCTCCTTGGGCTTGTCCCTCTGTAAGCCGCCCCGAGTCCTTTCAGTGTCAGGAGTCAATTTCTGACGGCATGAAGACATCATAAATTCCCTCTGTGACATCCTGACTGGATCATCCTGGCTGCCTCAGTTTTCTCTCTGTGACATTTTGAAGCCAGCCGAGGGTGCTGGAAACCTTGTATTTGAACTTGTGAAGCAACAAGCTCTAAGCAGGAAACTGAGAAGAGGGGGAGATGGACATGTGAAGCAACAAGCTCTAATAAGGAAACTGAGAAGAGGGGGGAGATGGGCAGGAAAAGTGTATAAAAGGAAGTGGTGGTGGGAAAAAGTCAGTAGTGTCTTTCTTTGCTGCAGAGATACAAGCAATATATTCATTTCCAAGCAAAACCGGCCTGTGAGTGATCATTTAATATTGCTATATAAAACCTACAGTCTTACATTCAGGGAGATGGAGGCAGGGTATAAAAATAAAGTTGTTGTTGTTATTATTATTATTTGAAACACAACAAGATGAGTCCACAGCAGACACTCTTCTGGCTATTGAATTGGATCACACATCGGACATTTCCCAAGTGTCTAGGACTGTGTGATGTATTGGCGAATAATGCATGCAGATCCCAGTAAGATGGCCTTCTGCAACTGGCAGATGGTAATTTTGTCAGCACTGATTGTGTTTAAGTGCAGGCCAAGGTCTTGAGGCACTGCACCCAGTGTGCCGATCACCACTGGGACCACCTTGACTGGCTTGTGCCAGAGTCTTTGCAGTTTGATCTTTAAATCCTCATATTGTGTCAGCTTTTCCAGTTATTTCTCTTCAATCCTGCTGTCATATTATTTATTTATTATATTTATATATTATTTATTCTATTATTATATTTATTTATTCTATTATATTTATTTTATCTATTATTATATTTATTTATTCTATTATATTTATTTTATCTATTATTATATTTATTTATTCTATTATTATATTTATTTTATCTATTATTATATTTATATTATTATCTATTCTATTATTATTCTATTTATTTTATTATTATATTTATATTATTATTTATTCTATTATTATTATTATTATTATTATTAACTGGCTGAGAAGGTGGTATACAAACACAGTAAATAAATAAATAAATAAATAGACTAAGGCCTACCTCACACTGTGAGGCCTTCTCGCAGATTGAGACCTTTCTCCCACTGAGGTTTACCTCAGACTGACGGCTACTAAACTACAGGCACCCCTGCTTATATAGAGCTGCGGCTTTTGCTGAGTCCTTGCATCCATTTAACACTTTTGGAACTTGACAGCATTTCCAGTAGTTTCTCTTCAATCCAATTATTATCATTATCATTATCATTATTATTATTATTATTACTATTATATTTATTTTATTATTATATTTATATTATTATTTATTCTATTATTATATTTATTTTATTTATTATTATATTTATATTATTATTTATTCTATTATTATATTTATTTTATTATTATATTTATATTATTATTTATTCTATTATTCTATTTATTTTATTATTCTATTTATATTATTATTTATTCCATTATTATTATTAACTGGCTGAGAAAGGCGGTACACAAATACAGTAAATAAATAAATTAACAAAATGTTGACTAAGGTCTACCTCACACTGTGAGGTCTTCTCACAGGCTGAGACCTTTCTCCCACTGAGGTTTACCTCAGACCGACAACTACTAAGATACAGGCACACCTGCTTATATAGAACCACAGCTTTTGCTGAGTTATTGCATCCATTTAACTCTTTGAGTGCTTGACTCACTTTCCAGTAGTTTCTCTTCAATCCAATTATTATCATTATCATTATCATTATTATTACTATTCTATTTATTTTATTATTCTATTTATATTATTATTTATTCCATTATTATTATTAACTGGCTGAGAAAGGCGGTATACAAACACAGTATATAAATAAATAAATAGACTAAGGCCTACCTCACACTGTGAGGCCTTCTCACAGACTGAGGCCTTTCTCCCACTGAGGTTTACCTCAGACTGACAGCTATTAAGCTACAGGCACCCCTGCTTATATAGAGCTGCGGCTTTTGCTGAGTCCTTGCATCCATTTAACACTTTTGGTGCTTGACAGCATTTCCAGTAGTTTCTCTTCAATCCAATTATTATTATTATCATTATCATTATTATTACTATTATTATATTTATATTATTATTTATTCTATTATTATTATATTTATTTTATTATTATATTTATATTATTATTTATTCCATTATTATTATTAACTGGCTGAGAAAGGCGGTATACAAACACAGTATATAAATAAATAAATAGACTAAGGCCTACCTCACACTGTGAGGCCTTCTCACAGACTGAGGCCTTTCTCCCACTGAGGTTTACCTCAGACTGACGGCTACTAAGCTACAGGCACCCCTGCTTATATAGAGCTGCAGCTTTTGCTGAGTCCTTGCATCCGTTTAACACTTTCGGTGCTTGACTCACATTTTTGTAATCAAAAATACCTAGTTAATTTTGAATATTTCTGAAAAAAAATGCAGAGAAAGATGCTGGTGGGATATGGAGAAATTCAGTGAAACGGAGAGCGAGACATTTTGACATGCCTCCTTTGGAGACCTATTCCAAAGGTGTTTACACCAGCAATGTGACCGGATGTAGCCCATTATTTCGTCCAAAAATGTTGTTTCCTTCCACAGTTTGAATGGAAGAATATGTTCATTTAATTGCGTGAGGTGTGGACATCCCTTCAGGAGAGCCAAGGCTGTTGTGTGTGGACTCACTTTGCATTTTGTTTCTGTTCTTTCCCCCAAATCACCTCTCTCTCTGGGGTTTTGCCTCTGCAAACAGGTCTGGACTGTGACATCGACATCCCCAAGACCATCCAGATGGTGCGAAGGCAACGGTCAGGAATGGTGCAAACGGAGGCACAGTACAAGTTTGTCTACATGGCCGTCCAGCATTATATTGCAACGGAGCAGAAGGAGCTAGAAGAGGAACAGGTAGTGGGACTTAGAGGGATTGGCTTGGTTGGATGTTAGAAGGAGACAGCATGGGATGCTCAGCCACTCCGAGGTGCTGCTAGAGAGAAGAGAGAGGGGGCCAGGAAGACAGTCCCATCCATCCGAGAGTGAAGAGAGAGGGGACAAGGAAGACAGTTCTATCCATCCCAGAGTGAAGAGAGAGGGGAGGAAGACAGTCCCATCCATCCCAGAGTGAAGAGAGAGGGGGCCAGGAAGACAGTCCCATCCATCCCAGAGTAAAGAGAGAGGGGGCAAGGAAGACAGTTCCATCCATCCCAGAGTAAAGAGAGAGGGGACAAGGAAGACAGTTCCATCCATCCCAGAGTGAAGAGAGAGGGGGCCAGGAAGACAGTCCCATCCATCCCAGAGTAAAGAGAGAGGGGACAAGGAAGACAGTTCCATCCATCCCAGAGTAAAGAGAGAGGGGACAAGGAAGACAGTTCCATCCATCCCAGAGTGAAGAGAGAGGGGGCCAGGAAGACAGTCCCATCCATCCCAGAGTAAAGAGAGAGGGGGCAAGGAAGACAGTTCCATCCATCCCAGAGTAAAGAGAGAGGGGACAAGGAAGACAGTCCCATCCATCCCAGAGTGAAGAGAGAGGGGGCCAAGAAGACAGTCCCATCCATCCCAGAGTGAAGAGAGAGGGGGCAAAGAAGACAGTCCCATCCATCCCAGAGTGAAGAGAGAGGGGGGCAGGAAGACAGTCCCATCCATCCCAGAGTGAGGGTGGGGGGCAGGAAGACAGTCCCATTCATCTCAGAGTGAAGAGAGAGGGGGCAAGGAAGACAGTCCCATCCATCCCAGAGTGAAGAGAGAGGGGGCCAGGAAGACAGTCCCATCCATCCCAGAGTGAAGAGAGAGGGGGCCAGGAAGACAGTCCCATCCATCCCAGAGTGAAGGGGGGGGGGCAGGAAGACAGTTCCATTCATCTCAGAGTGAAGAGAGAGGGGGTAAGGAAGACAGTTCTATCCATCCCAGATTGAAGAGAGAGGGGGCCAGGAAGACAGTCCCATCCATCCCAGAGTGAAGAGAGGGGGGGCAAGGAATACAGTCCATCCATCCCAGAGTGAAGGGGGGGGCAGGAAGACAGTTCCATTCATCTCAGAGTGAAGAGAGAGGGGGTAAGGAAGACAGTTCTATCCATCCCAGAGTGAAAGAGGGGCAGGAAGACAGTCCCATCAATCCCAGAGTGAAGGGGGGCAGGAAGACAGTCCCATTGATCCCAGAGTGAAGAGAGGGGGGCCAGGAAGACAGTCCCATCCATCCCAGAGTGAAGAGAGAGGGGGCCAAGAAGACAGTCCCATCCATCCCAGAGTGAAGAGAGAGGGGGCCAAGAAGACAGTCCCATCCATCCCAGAGTGAAGAGAGAGGGGGCAGGAAGACAGTCCCATCCATCCCAGAGTGAAAGGGGGGCAGGAAGACAGTCCCATCCATCCCAGAGTGAGGGTGGGGGGCAGGAATACAGTCCCATTCATCTCAGAGTGTGGGGGGCAGGAAGACAGTCCCATCCATCCCAGAGTGAGGGTGGGGGGCAGGAATACAGTCCCATTCATCTCAGAGTGAAGAGAGAGGGGGCAAGGAAGACACTTCCATCCATCCCAGAGTGAAGAGAGAGGGGGTAAGGAAGACAATCCCATCCATCCCAGAGTGAAGAGAGAGGGGGCCAGGAAGACAGTCCCATCCATCCCAGAGTGAAGAGAGGGGGCCAGGAAGACAGTCCCATCCATCCCAGAGTGAAGAGAGAGGGGGCCAGGAAGACAGTCCCATCCATCCCAGAGTGAAGAGAGAGGGAGGGCCAGGAAGACAGTCCCATCCATCCCAGAGTGAAAGGGGGGGGGGCAGGAAGACAGTTCCATTCATCTCAGAGTGAAGAGAGAGGGGGTAAGGAAGACAGTTCCATCCATCCCAGAGTGAAGAGAGAGGGGGCCAGGAAGACAGTCCCATCCATCCCAGAGTGAAGAGAGGGGGGCAAGGGAGACAGTCCCATCCATCCCAGAGTGAAGAGAGAGGGGGCAGGAAGACAGTCCCATTCATCCCAGAGTGAAGAGAGAGGGGGAAAGGAAGACACTTCCGTCCATCCCAGAGTGAAGAGAGAGGGGGCAAGGAAGACACTTCCATCCATCCCAGAGTGAAGAGAGAGGGGGTAAGGAAGACAATCCCATCCATCCCAGAGTGAAGAGAGAGGGGGCCAGGAAGACAGTCCCATCCATCCCAGAGTGAAGAGAGAGGGGGCCAGGAAGACAGTCCCATCCATCCCAGAGTGAAGAGAGAGGGGGCCAGGAAGACAGTCCCATCCATCCCAGAGTGAAGAGAGAGGGGGCCAGGAAGACAGTCCCATCCATCCCAGAGTGACACCCTTCCCTTGGTTGCCTTTTAGAGAAGTATGAGAAAGGAGAAAGAATACTTGAATATTCGCTACCCACCAATGGAGAAACCCAGAGGCAAAGCCCGTCCCCCTTCGCCGAGAGTCCAGATGGGGTAAGATGCAATAATTTCACATTCTTGCTACTGAATGTAAAAAGAATTTAAATAATTTAAAGACTCCAGGCTGAGAGAGGCCTCAGTCTGAGTGTTAGTAGGCCTCAGTGCGAGGTAGGCCTCAGTGTGTGAGAAACGTCCTTCTTTTCTGTTTGTTGTGACCTAGAGTCGAGGACGAACCGGCCGCCGTTTACGAGAACCTCAACGTCGTCGCCGCAAAGGTTTCAGGGATAACCCAGTCGGGGAGATAGCACCTCGGGACCCCAATGTTTACGGGGACGTACGTCTCTATTTGTGCCTGACCCTTCTTGTCTTTAATCTGATGGCAAAATATTCTACCAAGTTGACCTTTGACCTCTCCTTTGTGTTTATATTCCTAGGTCTCCCTGGGGATCCTCGCCGCAGGAGTTTGCCACCAACACGGTTGCTTATTTTACCACCGAACCACGTTCTTTCATTCCCAAAGCGCCTTCCCCAAAATGTCAGATAAGCCGGTCTTCGGAGAGCGACTCGTTAGGGACAAATCGTGGCCTAATTTATTCAGGAGAGATCCAACTCCAGCCCTGCCCTGTCCTTTTGACCGATTACTTGGAGTTGATCTGCAAGTGCCTCTGGACGTCTGTTGCTGAGTTTACGGATTTAATTTTACTTTGTTTTTCTAAATATATATATATATATATATATACAGAGAGAGAGAGATGCATCAACTTCGCAGTTACGTTGATGAATGTTTTGCGTTCGGGAAATGCTAAATGAGGGAAGATCGGGGTTGCTCTGAAATGTTTGTTCCAAATTTTTTTCAAAATGGATATCCCAGGGTTCCTTTCTCTCCTCAAATGTGCTTAAGCGTGAAGGGCTTTGTGCCTTGTGTACATTTTCCATTTTGCCATGCAAGAGCTGAGTCATAGCTGGATGTAGATCCCATGTCATCTTCGTTCTCACATCTATACACATAATAAAAGTGAAAATGTGCGTATGTGTGTATGTGGCGGAGGTGTCCACTTACACAGACAGCCACAGACATTATCCCAACCCCTGCCAATGCCGTCCCCAAGCACCAACCACCCAAGGAATGCTTTCATTCGGGGTCCATTTCATCCTAGATGTTCTGGTGTTTTCCCCTCCAAAATGGACATCCCAGGGTTCCTTTCTCTCTCCAAATTTGCTTAAGTATGAAGGGCTTTGTGCCTTGTGTGCATTTTCCATTTTGCCATGCAAGATCTGAGTCATAGTCGGATGTAAATCCCATGCCATCTTGGTTCTCACATCTATATCCCAAGGTTCCTTTCTCTCTCGAAATTTGCTTAAGTATGAAGGGCTTTGTGCCTTGTGTACATTTCCATTTTGCCATGCAAGATCTGAGTCATAGTTGGATGTAAATCCCATTCCATCTTGGTTTTCACATCTATATCCCAAGGTTCCTTTCTCTCTCCAAATTTGCTTAAGCATGAAGAGCTTTGTTCCTTGCGTACATTTCCATTTTGCCATACAAGATCCGAGTCATAGCCGAATGTACATCCCATGCCATCTTCGTTCTCACATCTATATCCCAAGGTTCCTTTCTCTCTCCAAATTTGCTTAAGCGTGAAGGGCTTTGTGCCTTGTGTGCATTTCCATTTTGCCGTGAAAGATTTGAGTCCGAGTCCAATGTACATCCCATGTCATCTTCGTTGTAACATCTATATCCCAAGGTTCCTTTCTCTCTCCAAATTTGCTTAAGCATGAAGGGCTTTGTGCCTTGTGTACATTTCCATTTTGCCATGAAAGATTTGAGTCCTAGCCGGATGTAGATCCCATGCCATCTTCGTTCTCACATCTATATCCCAAGGTTCCTTTCTCTCTCCAAATTTGCACTGCCTCTCACTTAACCCCTTCCTATGGCACACAGCAAACAGGAATTGATCTGCAACTGAACAAGAGGTTTGGGAAGATTTAGAAGAGTTGTAGTTCCCATACATTCAGAGAGCACTGTGAACCCAACCAATGATGGATCTGGACCACACTTGCTATGGATGGTGGGATTTGTAGTACCTTCACTCAGTTCCAGAGACCACTGCAACCTCAACGAATGACGGACCAGGACCACATTTGGGACCCAGAATCCCCCATGACCCACTATACATCCTGGTGTGGTTTGGGGGAGGATGGACCACGGACGATGGGATATGCAGTACCTTCACCTGATTTGCCTCCCACACTCCACTGCCACCGCCACGAATGACGGACCTGGACCAAACTTGGCACACAGATGATGGGATATGCAGTACCTTCACCTGATTTGCCTCCCACAGTACACTTCAACCACCACGAATGTCGGACCAGGACCAAACTTGGCACCCAGACCCCCTCATGACCCACGATACATCCTGGTGTGGTTTGGGGGCTGGATGGACCATGGGCGATGGGATATGCAGTACCTTCACCTGATTTGCCTCCCACACTCCACTGCCACCTCCACGAATGTCGGACCTGGACCAAACTTGGCACACAGACTCCCCCCGTGACCCACTATACATCCTGGTGTGGTTTGGGTGAGGATAGACCACGGACGATGGGATATACAGTACCTTCACCTGATTTGCCTCCCACGGCCCACTGCAACCCCCACGAATGATGGACCTGGACCAAACTTGGCACACAGATGATGGGATATGCAGTACCTTCACCTGATTTGCCTCCCACAACCCACTGCAACCTCCACGAATGACGGACCAGGACCACGTTTGGCACCCAGACCCCCTCATGACCCACTATACATCCTGGTGTGGTTTGGGGGAGGATGGACCACGGACGATGGGATATGCAGTACCTTCACCTGATTTGCTCCCACAGACCACTGCAACCCCCACGAATGATGGACCTGGACCAAACTTGGCACACAGACTCCGCATGACCAAGAGAACATACTGGAGATGTTTGGGGGAAATTGACCTTCATGGGACTTGTAGTTCACCTCCGCCCAGAGGAACTGTGACCTACACTGACAATGGATTGGGGCAAAACTTGGCACAGAGAAGCCCCATGACCAACTGAACATACTGCAGAGGTTTGGGGTAATGGACCTTGATGTTGGGAGTTGTAGTTCACCCTAATCCAGAGAGCCCTGAACCCAGACAACGTCAGATCTGGACCAAACCTGGCACACAAACCCAACTTGACCAACTGTGCATACAGGTGGGGTTTGTTGGGTTAATGACCTCTGATCTGGGAGTTGTAGTTCACCCTGCATCCAGAGATATTACCAAACTCCCCAAAGCAAACAATGCCTTTCTCAAGCTAGTATGGATATATAATATAGTTATCCTTGAACATTGCTAGCAGCGATCCACTTTGAATGGCGTAAACAAGCTCGCAATAAGTACGAACGTGGTGACCTTTGCTGAACATGAGTTTCCGAAAAGGTTCAGCAAACAGTCCTGATGAGTGACTCGGAACTGTGGATTTACGTATAATATATATATATTCCCCTCACATTGAGCACATCGGGAGGTGGTGGAATTGACTGCTGCCTGCTTAAAAGGATATAGATTGCTTTGCGGATGTCTTAATACTGAGGATTGCGAAACCACCAGGGAACAGACCACGGAGATGGTGGGGCTTCGGTGTTTTTCGTGCTTCAGAAAATCAGAGGCTCATCTACTAAGAAACGTAGAGAACTGAAGGGTTTGTTTTGTTTAGCTGTGGAATACAGAACGAACCCCCAACAGCATCATCAGAGCTCAGGAGCCTTTCCTTTTGGAAATTGATCGCGTGGCTTGATGGGGATTCTGTGAGCTATGGTCCAAAATACATTTTTGGTCTTTTCCCAACCTGATACCCTCCAAATTTGACTACCTTTTGGTTCCAATGTTGGGGAATTGTCCATGGTCAAGTGTTCCCTGGTCAAGTGGTCCCTCGTCAAAGGGGTTCCTGTTCAAAATTAGCTCTGGACAAGAGATCCCTGATTTGTGGTCACTCATCAAAGTGGTCCCTGGTCAAGTGGTCCCTCATCAAAGAGGTCCCTGGTCTACTGGTTCCATGTCAAAGTGGTCCCTCGTCAAAGTGGTTCCTCATCAAGTGTTCCCTGATAAAGAGGTCTCTGGTCAAAGTGTTCGCTGGTCAAGTGGTCCCTGCTCAAGTGGTCTTTGGTCAAGTGGTGCCTGGTCAAGTGGTCCTTTGTCAAAGGGGTTCCTGTTCAAAATTAGCTCTAGACAAGAGGTCCCTGGTTAAGTGGTCACTGGTCAAGTGGCCCATGATTAGTGGTCACTCGTCAAAATGGTCCCTGGTCAAGTGGTCCCTCATCAAAGAGGTCCCTGGTCAAAGTGGTCCCTGGTCAAGTGGTCCCTGGTCAAAGTGGTCCTTGGTCAAGTGGTCCCTAGTCAAGTGGTCCCTGGTCAAAGTGGTCCCTGGTCAAGTGGTCCCTGGTCAAGTGGTCCTTAGTCAAAGTGGTCTCTTGTCAAGTGGTCCCTGGTCAAGTGGTCCCTCATCAAAGTGGTCCCTGGTCAAGTGGTCCTTCATCAAAGAGGCCCCTGGTCAAGTGGTCCCTCATCAAAGTGGTCCCTCGTCAAAGTGGTCCCTCATCAAAGAGGTCCCTGGTCAAGTGGTCCCTCGTCAAAGTGGTCCCTGGTCAAAGAGGTCCCTGGTCAAGTGGTCCCTCATCAAAGAGGTCCCTGTTCAATGGTCCCTGGTCTAGTGGTCCCTCATCAAAGAGGTCCCTTGTCAAAGTGGTCCCTGGTCTAGTGGTCCCTTGTCAAAGAGGTCCCTGTTCAATGGTCCCTGGTCTAGTGGTCCCTCATCAAAGTGGTTCCTGGTCAAGTGGTCCCTCGTCAAAGAGGTCCCTGTTCAATGGTCCCTGGTCTAGTGGTCCCTCATCAAAGAGGTCCCTTGTCAAAGTGGTCCCTGTTCAATGGTCCCTGGTCTAGTGGTCCCTCATCAAAGTGGTTCCTGGTCAAGTGGTCCCTCGTCAAAGAGGTCCCTATTCAATGGTCCCTGGTCTAGTGGTCCCTCATCAAAGAGGTCCCTTGTCAAAGTGGTCCCTGGTCTAGTGGTCCCTTGTCAAAGAGGTCCCTGTTCAATGGTCCCTGGTCTAGTGGTCCCTCATCAAAGTGGTTCCTGGTCAAGTGGTCCCTCATCAAAGAGGTCCCTGTGTCAAAGTGGTCCCTGGTCTAGTGGTCCCTTGTCAAAGAGGTCCCTGTTCAATGGTCCCTGGTCTAGTGGTCCCTCATCAAAGTGGTTCCTGGTCAAGTGGTCCCTCGTCAAAGAGGTCCCTGTTCAATGGTCCCTGGTCTAGTGGTCCCTCATCAAAGAGGTCCCTTGTCAAAGTGGTCCCTGGTCTAGTGGTCCCTTGTCAAAGAGGTCCCTGTTCAATGGTCCCTGGTCTAGTGGTCCCTCATCAAAGTGGTTCCTGGTCAAGTGGTCCCTCGTCAAAGAGGTCCCTATTCAATGGTCCCTGGTCTAGTGGTCCCTCATCAAAGAGGTCCCTTGTCAAAGTGGTCCCTGGTCTAGTGGTCCCTTGTCAAAGAGGTCCCTGTTCAATGGTCCCTGGTCTAGTGGTCCCTCATCAAAGTGGTTCCTGGTCAAGTGGTCCCTCGTCAAAGAGGTCCCTGTTCAAGTGGTCCCTGCTCTAGTGGTCCTCGTCAAAGCGGTCCCTGGTCTAGTGGTTCCTTGTCAAAGAGGTCCCTGGTCAAGTGGTCCCTCGTCAAAGTGTTCCCTGGTCAAGTGGTCTCTCATCAAAGTGGTCCTTCACCAAAGAGGTCACTTTTCAAGTGTTTCCTGTTCAAATGTTCCCTAGTCAAGTGGTCCCTGGTCAAGTGGTCTCTGTTAAAAGTGGTCCCATGTCGGGTGGGACCTCGTCAAAGTGGTGCTTGGTCAAGTGTTCCATGGTCAAGAGGTTCTTGATCAGAGTGGTCCCTGGTCAAGTGGTCCCTCATCAAGGTGATCCCTGGTCAATTGTTCCCTGGTCAACAAAAGGCTGGGAACCACTGCATTGGGAAGCCAAGGAACTTTTCTCCTCCTCCTGAACATCTGACCTTCACACCGCCTCTCTCTCGTTTTGGCTGAGAACAATTTCCCTGACCTTGCGAAATGAAACAAAAGCGAGTCTCTGGAAACCACTATCCGTATAACAGCACCACACAGCACCATCGCTATAAAACTGAAATGTTTATTAACACATAAAAAATTAAATACGTCCTCTTTCCCAAAAGTCTAAGGCACATAATTATCCTTCCACCATAACTGATAACACTGGTCTTTGGTCGACGTCCAGAAGAGAAAGAGGCAATCACAGTCTTGTCTTAAGCTTGCGAAAGGTCTGCCCTTGTGTATTTTAGATGGTCATATGCAGTAAAAAAAAGAGAAATAGATCCGTATTTCCCAACCTTCCGAATGCCGTGACCCCTTAATACAGTCCCTCATGTTGTGGTGACCCCCAACCATAACATTACTTTCGTTGCTACTCCATATCTGTAATTTTGCTACTGTTATGCATCGTCATGTAAATATCTGACATTATGCAGGATGTATTCTCATTCACCGGACCAAATTTGGCACGAATAGCCCAAATCTGAATACTGGTGGGATTTATTTTGTCATTTGGGAGCTGTAGTTTCTGGGATTTATAGTTCACCCACAATTAAGGAGCATTCTGAACTCCACCAATGATGGAATGGAGCCAAACTTGGTACACAGGACTCCCATGACCAACAGAAAATATTAGAAGGGTTTAGCGGTCATTGACGTTGAGTTTGGGAGTTTTAGTTCACCTACATCCAGAGAGAGCTGTGGACTCAAACAATGATAGATCTGAGCCAAACTACGTACAGATATCCAATATGGCCAAATCTGAACATTGGTGGAATTTGGGGGAAGTAGACCTTGGCCCATGAGGTCTCTTCCAACTCTTTGATTCTATGATTCTATTTTGGAGTTGTTGCTGGGATTTATAGTTCACCTACGATGAAAGAGCAGAACTCCACCAAAGATGGAGTTGAACCAAACTTGGCACATCCAGAGAGTACTTTGGATTCAAACAATGATAGATCTCGACTAAATTTGACATAAATGCTCAATATGCCCAAATGTGAACACTGGTGGAATTTGAGGGAAGTAGACCTTGACATTTTGGAGTTGTAGTTGCTGGGATTTATAGTTCACCTACGATGAAAGAGCAGAACTCCACCAGAGATGGAGTTGAACCAAACTTGGCACATCCAGAGTGTACTGTGGACTCTAACAATGATAGGTCTGGACTAAATTTGGCATAAATACTCAATATGCCCAAATGTGAACACTGGTAGAGTTTGGGGGAAATAGACCTTGACATTTGGGAGTTGTAGTTGCTGGGATTTATAGTTTACATACCATCAAAGAGCATTCAGAACTCCACCAACTATGGAATTTAATCAAACTTGGCACATGGGACTCCCAAGACCAAGAGAAGGGTTTGGTGGGCATTCATGTTGAGTTTGGGAGTTGTAGTTCACCTACATCCAGAGAGCGCTGTGGACTCAAACAATGATGGATCTGGACCAAACTACATACAGATACGCAATATGCTCAAATGTGAACACTGGTGGAATTTTCGGGAAATGGACCTTGACATTTGGGAGTTGTAGTTGCTGGGATTTATAGTTCACCTACGACGAAGGAGCATTCTGAACCCCACCAATGATAGAATTGGGCCAAATGTCCCACACAGAACCTCGTGTCTTGAAGGGAATCACTGGTGTGAGCCTCCCTCCAGCCTCATACGCTCTCCTTCGCCTGCACATGCACATCACGCCTGCTCTCCCCTCCGTGCTTGGAGTCTCAGAAACATCTCTCCATTTTCAGCAGAGAAGGGCTTTTGGTGGAAGGCTTCACCATCTCTTTCCAAAAAGGAAGAGAAGGACAGGTGGAGAGATCCTCAGCCTTCTCAGCCAAAGGGGTTCCTAAGACTGTCCGAAATATATGTTTTCTGATGGTCTTTGGCGACCCCTCTGAAACCACTTGCAACCCCCTTTGTGGTCGCGACCCCCAGGTTGAGAAACACTGACCTAGTAGTTAGAGCAGAGGCCCTCACTGAAGGCAGAGATCTTCAACCTTCTCTGCCAAAGGGGTTCCTAAGACCATCAGAAAGATATATTTTCTGATGGTCTTTGGTGACCCCTCTGAAACCGCCGTGCAGCCCCCAGGTTGAGAAATGCTGGAATAGACTAAACCACAGCGTGTATACTGGAGGTATATTTATAAGAACAGGGGTTTAGATGCTACATCATCTTTAACATCATGGATGTGATGTGCCACCTTTCTAGTGAGTGGCAAGAATGTATAACAACACCCTTATGCAACAGGACTCATTGCACAGCTGGCCCTGGTTGTGGGGTCATCCTAAATATCTCCTGAGAATGCACATTGGTATTGAATCAATTTAAGATGGGCTCAAATCCAACCTTAAAAACTCTGGCATAGATACTGAGAACTGAGAAGCCCTGGTCCTTGAGTGCTCCAGATAGAGGTCAGCTGTGACCAGCAGTGCTGTAGAATTTGAAGAGGGCGAAAGAGAGAAATGTGCCAAAAGGAAGGCGCATCAAGCCAACCTCGACCAGGGCCACCTTCCGTCTGGAAACCAATGCCCTCACTGCGGGATAACATGCAGGTCAAGAATAGGGTTCCACAATCACCTACGGACACCGATCTTGGATGACAATCCTACTCAGACTATGAGGGATCGCCTAAGTAAGTACATACAGTGGCATTAATGCTTTGAATACATTCGAAGAGCGGCAAGAGCGGATCAAGTGGTAACATCGAGTCCGTGCGTTATGTCGGAACTGTTCACTCGTAAGAGTTAGTCCATCTGATTGCCAGAATTGTCTCACGCTGACTGGCAGCGTCTTAGGTGGAAGGTTTCCCTTGTCATATTCGAGGAAATATTATTGTTATTGAGCCGGGGAGTGAAGATGGGACCTCCAGATGCCGTGGTTGAGTAGAAGTCCGTTTCTCCCCACAACAACCCAGTGATTCCGGCCACGAAAGCCTTCGACGATACATCTTCCCACTTCGTTCCTGAGAAATCACCCCACATGCAGTGTCCGGTCACTCTGCAGGCTCCACAGAGCCCACTGTCGGGGCCGGGGTGGTGGGGTGATGATAGGTCACATAGCTGGGCCTGGACATGGTGTACGTCCTGGCGAAGCAGCGGAGGTTGCCCGTCTTCATGGCGCAGTGCAGCGGCCATAGGATGATGCAGAAGAGGATGATGATCAACACCGAGAGCAGCAGGACGCGCTTCCAGTCGTCGCACATTTCGCAGCGCGTCAGGCGCCCCATTAAAGTCTCCGGGGGCAACTGGGGGACCTCGGGTTTGCTGGGGGCGATGTCAATGCTGATGTAGTCGTCGGCGTTCTCTGGGTCGGAAGACTGCCTGCAGCAGATCTTGGTGCCTTCCATCCAGATCATCTTCTCTCGCTGGTGCTCAGGAGGCAGCGTAGCCATGAGGCCCTTGCTGGTCTGGAGGCCCGGCGGCCCTTCGAGGGGGATCTCGGTGATCTGGCGGCAAAACGGACACGGGAGTTCATCCTCGACACAGTTGCGGGGACGGGCCGCGGTGAGGCGGGCCAGACACTCTAAGCAGAAGGTGTGGTTGCACTGGAGGACCTTGGGGGTCTTGAAGAGGTTGTCGTAGGTGTTGAAGCAGATGGAGCACTCGATGGGAGAGGTGGGTCTGTCCGTGGGCGAGCCCAGCCGTGTCTTCCCGTCTACTGGGGAGCGGACCGGAGACCAGATGGGAGAGCAGATCTGAGACCGGATGGACGGAGAGGTTGAAGAAGAGACGGGAGAACAGACTGAGGAAGAGACTGGGGAACAGACCGAAGACGAGACTGGGGAACAGACCGAGGGCCTGCTTTCAGAGGAGTGGGAGGACGCGGAGGGTGAGGTGATGACAATGGGGCTGAGCGGGATGGGGATCTCATGGGGTGCAGCCGGGACCGGGCTGGTGGGGCTGGTAGGAGGGGAGTCCGGCACTTCCGTGCGCCATATCTGAGTGAAGCAGGACATGATGGAACCTGTGGAGAAACCAGAAGGAAGAGTGAGGTTTTGAGTGGAGGCATCAAAAAGTCATTTATGGATCCACCACCAAGACTGTATCTCTGGAAGGCAATCATACTCAGACACTGGACAATGCGTTGCTGTGAGTTTTCTGAGCTGTATGGCCAGCAAAGTTGGAAGTCAGCTATGGCCAGCAAAGTTGGAAGTCAGCTATGACCAACAGTGCTATGGCCCTAGAGCTGGAGGTCAGCTGTGACCAACAGTGTAATGGTCCTAGAGCTGGAGGTCATCTGTGACCAACAGTGCTATGGCCCCAGAGCTGGAGGTCAGCTGTGACCAACAGTGTTATGGTCCTAGAGCTGGAGGTCATCTGTGACCAACGGTGATATGGCCCCAGAGCTGGAGGTCAGCTGTGACCAACGGTGTTATGGTCCTAGAGCTGGAGGTCATCTGTGACCAACAGTGCTATGGCTCTAGAGCTGGAGGTCAGCTGTGACCAACAGTGCTATGGCCCCAGAGCTGGAGGTCAGCTGTGACCAACGGTGTTATGGTCCTAGAGCTGGAGGTCATCTGTGACCAACAGTGCTATGGCTCTAGAGCTGGAGGTCAGCTGTGACCAACAATGCTATGGCCCTAGAGCTGGAGATCAGCTGTGACCAACAGTGCTATGGATTTCAAGGAGGCACAAATAGAAGGGGCCAAGAAGAAGGCACCTCAAGCAAATGCTAGTCATGACTGCCATCCATCTGGAAACCTATGTCCTTAATGTGAAAGCCTGTGTGGATCCAGAAAAGTCTCCATAGTCATTTATGGATCCACCACCAAGACTGTATCTCTGGAAGACAATCATACTCAGATACTGGACAATGTGTTGCTGTGAGTTTTCTGAGCTGTATGGCCAGCAAAGCTGGAAGTCAGCTATGACCAACAGTGCTATGGCCCTAGAGCTGGAGGTCAGCTGTGACCAACAGTGCTATGGCCCTAGAGTTGGTGGTCAGCTGTGACCAACAGTGCTATGGCCCTAGAGCTGGAGGCCACCTGTGACCAACAGTGCTATGGCCCTAGAGTTGGTGGTCAGCTGTGACCAACAGTGCTATGGCCGTAGAGCTGGAGGTCAGCTGTGACCAACAGTGCTATGGCCCTAGAGCTGGAGGTCAGCTGTGACCAACGGTGTTATGGTCCTAGAGCTGGAGGTCATCTGTGACCAACAGTGCTATGGCTCTAGAGCTGGAGGTCAGCTGTGACCAACAGTGCTATGGCCCTAGAGTTGGTGGTCAGCTGTGACCAACAGTGCTATGGCCCTAGAGCTGGAGGTCAGCTGTGACCAACAGTGCTATGGCCGTAGAGCTGGAGGTCAGTTGTGACCAACAGTGCTATGGATTTCAAAGAGGCACAAACAGAAGGGACCAAGAAGAAGGCACCTCAAGCAAACTTGTCATGACTGCTGTTCATCTGGAAACCTATGTCCTCAATGTGAAAGACCATGTGGATCCAGAAAAGTCTCCACAGTCATTTATGGATCCACCACCAAGACTGTACCTCTGGAAGACAATCATACTCGGCCACTGGACATTGCATTGCTGTGAGTTTTCTGAGCCGTATGGCCAGAAAAGCTGGAGGTCAGCTGTGACCAACAGTGCTATGGATTTCAAAGAGGCACAAATAGAAGGGGCCAAGATGAAGGCACCTCAAGCAAACGCTTGTCATGGCTACCATCCATCTGGTACGCATTGTGACCCAGACCTGTGAGTCCAAACCTTCTCTGAGCAAAGGCTGTTTGTTGGAAAGACATACAGGAGTAAGGCCCAGGAGGTTTGGAGTTGTAGTTCACCTTCATCCAGAGAGCACTGTGGACTCAAACAATGATAGATCTGGGCCAAACGGCAAAAGTACTCAACATGGAATTTGGTGGAATTTGGGGAAAATAGACCTTGACATTTGGAAGTTGTAGTTGCTGGGATTTATAGTTCGCCTACAATCAAAGAGCATTCTGAACCACTCCAAGGATAGAATTGGGTCAAACTTGGCACACAGAATCCCCATGCCTTGAAGGGACTCGCTGAAGTGAGCCTCCCTCCAGTCTTGCATGCTCTCCCTCCCCTGCACATGTGCCGAGCATGCCTGCTCTCCCCTCCTCACTTGGAGTTTCAGAAACAGCCCTCCTCTTGACTGAGAGTCCAGCCAATCACAATGGAGGAGGGCTTTTTGGTGGGACGATTCTCCATCTGCCATGTGCCAAGCATGCCTGCTCTCCCCTCCCTACTTGAAGTCTCAGAAACAGCCCTCCCCTTAGCTGAGAAGCTGGTCAATCACAGCAGACGAGGGTTTGTGGTGGGAGGATTCGCCACCTGCCATGCGCCGAGCATGCCTGCTCTCCCCTCCCTGCTTGGAGTTTCAAAAACAGCCCTCCCCTTCTCTGAGAGGCCGGCTAATCACAGTGGAGGAGGGCTTTTGGTAGGAGGATTCTCCATCTTCCATGTGCCGGGCACGCCTGCTCTCCCCTCTCTGCTTGGAGTCTCAAAAACAGCCCTCCTCTTGACTGAGAGGCCGGCCAATCACAGCGGAGCAGAGCTTTTGGTGGGAGGATTCTCCATCTGCCATGAGCTGAGCATGCCTGCTCTCCCCTCCCTGCTTGGACTCTCAGAAACAGCCCTCCCGTTGGCTGAGAGGCCGGCCAATCACAGCGGAGGAGGGCTTATGGTGGGAGGATTCCCCATCTTTCATGTGCCGAGCACGCCTGCTCTCCCCTCCCTGCTAAGAGTCTCAGAAACAGCCCTCCCCTTGACTGAGAAGCCAGCCAATCACAGCAGAGGGGGGCTTTTGGTGGGAGAATTTGCCGTCTGTTTCCAAAAAGGAAGAGACGGACAGGCAGAGAGGTTCCATCATGTCGGCACATGTGCAGGGCAGGGAGAGCGTGCGAGACTGGAGGGAGGCTCACTTCAGCCATGACATCCAAAACAGTACCATCTGCCATGCACGAGAAGCAACACAAGAAAGCCGCTCCCCAGCATGTAAGTGGAAGCATCAGCCCACACACAACCCCACGCCTTGAAAGAACTCGCTGGCGTGAGCCTCCCTCCAGCCTCGCATGCTCTCCCTCGCCTGCACATTTAGCAAAAGCAGTGGGCGAGGGAGAGCATGCGAGGCTGGAGGGAGGCTCACACCAGTGAATTCCTTCAAGGCATGGGGGTTCTGTGTGGGAAGCAATGACATTCTTAGGTTTAGCGTTGCCACCTCAGGTTGCCATGAGTTCCACCACCACCTGTCACCGCTGAAGCAGGGCAAAGAAGAAACAAGCCAGAGTTGCGGAAGTAAAAGCATGCAAAAACATACCCCAGCCGGTGCTTCTCCTCAGCTGAGAAGAGAGGAGTGTTGCTGTCTCCATGAAATCTCCCAAGAGGGAATCTATCTGCCCTGCTTAGTGGTGGCAGGAGGTGGTGGTGGTGGTGGCCGTACCAGAGCCTAAGACAGACAGATAAGCCCATTTGACTGGGGAGAGTGGCAACAGACAGCTGAACATAGGCCTACTTAGACAATAAATTGTGAGAGCGGTCTCCCACGGGTGAGTCTGGACATGCGGGCTTATCTCTTAGCAAAGGTAAACGTTTTCCTTGACATTAAGTCTAGCCGTGACCGACTCTGTCGGGTGGTGCTCATCTCCATTTCGAAGCCAAAGAGCTGGCGTTGTCCGTAGACACCTCCTAGGTCATCTGTCCAGCAGGACTGCATGGAGGACCGTTACTTTCCAGCCGTAGCGGTACCTACTGATTTACTCACATTGGCATGTTTTCGAACTGCTCGGTTGGCAGAGGCTGGAGCTAACTGCGGGAGCTCACCCCGCTCCCCGGATTTGAATCAGTGACCTTTTCCCGAATGAAGCAGAGAGTGTTTGAGGACCGGGACATCCATAGGGAGACCAAGGGGCTTGTTTATAAACCTATTTCCACTCCCTTGGCAGCCACCTCTCCACAAAAGTCAACATTGACATTGAAATACAACACCCCTGAGCTCTGCGAGTGCAGCATTTTTCTGAATGAAGCAGAGAGTGTTTGAGGACCAGGATATCCGTATAGAGAACAAGGGGCTTGTTTATAAAGCTATTTCCGCTCCCTTGGAAGCCACCTCTCCACAAAAGTCAACATTGACACTGAAATACAACAAAGCCTGAGCTCTATGAGTGCAGCATTCTTCCAAATGAAGCAGAGCGTGTTTCAGGATTGGGACATCCGTAGGGACACCAAGGGCCTTGTTTATAAAGCTATTTCCGCTCTCTTGGCAGCCACCTCTCCACAAAAGTCAACATTGACATTGAAATACAACACCCCTGAGCTCTGCGAGTGCAGCATTTTTCCAAATGAAGCAAAGAAGGTTTGAGAACTGGGACAACCATAGGGAGACCAAGGGGATTGTTTATAAAGCTATTTCCACTACCTTGGCAGCCACCTTTCCACAAAAGTCAACATTGACACTGAAATATAACACCACCTGAGCTCTGCGAGTGCAGCATTTTTCCGAATGAAGCAGAGAGTGTTTGAGGAACCGGGACATCTGTAGGGAGACCAAGGGGCTTTTTTATAAAGCTATTCCCCTCCCAACCCTGCTATACGCTTGCAAGACGTGGACTATCTACAGACGTCACATGCAACTCCTAGAACGACTCCATCAGCGCTGCCTCCGAAAAATCCTGCAAATCTTTTGGGAAAACAGGCGGGCATATGTCAGCGTGCTAGAAGAAGCAAAGACCACCAGCATTGAAGTGATGGTCCTCTGCCATCAACTCATCAGCATTGCCTCCGAAAAATCCTGCAAATCTCTTGGGAAGACAGGCGGACAAACGTCAGCATTCTGGAAGAAGCAAAGACCACCAGCATTGAAGCGATGGTCCTCCGCCATCAACTCATCAGCATTGCCTCCGAAAAATCCTGCAAATCTCTTGGGAAGACAGGCGGGCATATGTCAGCGTGCTGGAAGAAGCAAAGACCACCAGCATTGAAGCGATGGTCCTCCGCCATCAATTCCATCAGCGCTGCCTCCGGAAAATCCTGCAAATCTCTTGGGAAGACAAGCGGACAAACGTCAGCGTGCTGGAAGAAGCAAAGACCACCAGCATTGAAGCGATGGGCCTCCGCCACCAACTCTATCAGCGCTGCCTCCGAAAAATCCTGCAAATCTCTTGGGAAGACAGGCGGACAAATGTCAGCATTCTGGAAGAAGCAAAGACCACCAGCATTGAAGTGATGGTCCTCCGCCATCAACTCATCAGCATTGCCTCCGAAAAATCCTGCAAATCTCTTGGGAAGACAGGCGGGCATATGTCAGCGTGCTGGAAGAAGCAAAGACCACCAGCATTGAAGCGATCGTCCTCCGCCATCAACTCATCAGCATTGCCTCCGAAAAATCCTGCAAATCTCTTGGGAAGACAGGCGGACAAACGTCAGCATTCTGGAAGAAGCAAAGACCACAAGCACTGAAGCGATGGTCCTCCGCCATCAACTCTGCTGGATTGGCAACATTATCCGGATGCCCGACCACCGTCTCCCAAAGTAGTTGCTTTATTCCGAACTCAAGAATGGAAAATGGAATATTGGTGGGCAGGAAAAGAGATTGAAAGATGGGCTTAAAAACTGTGGCATAGACACTGAGAACTGAGAAGCCTGGCCCTTGAGCGCTCCAGCTGTAGGTCAGCTGTGACCAGCAGTGCTGTAGAATTTGAAGAGGGCGAAAGAGAGAAAGGTGCCAAGAGGAAGGCGCATCAAGCCAACTCCAACCGGGACTGCCTTCCACCTGGAAACTGATGCCCTCACTGCGGGAGAACATGCAGATCAAGAATAGGGCTCCATAGTGACCTACGGACCCACCGCTAGGACACTGACCTTGGAAGACAATCCTACTCACACCACGAGGGATCGCCTAAGTAAGTAAGTAAACTAGTAGAACCTGTTTCAGGAGCGAGACTGAGCTGGACAATTCAGATGCAACCCAGAAGGACTATGTCATCCTCACGAGATGCTGACACAACGCATAGTCCGGTGGGGATGTGACACACCTGTCTCCCTTCTGCTGGTCCATGTGACAATTCCTGGAGAAAGATGCACCCACAAGTCAGGTGCCAGTGCCTTCACGCTGAAACAGCAGCACGTATTACTCACCCAATACTGAACTGCAAAGGTAATTAGACATGCGCCGAGGATGACTGGGACGTTCAGCAGCCATGGAGCTTGCCTAAGGATCTGTATTCCTGGTGGTTGATGTAATCCCAAAGGAGCTTCCATATTCAAAGGCAGCGTATCTCTTACTCAGAGCTCAACCAACGTTCCAAGAATTCCTCAACTAGAACTAAGGGCCGTCCTATTTGTTTATTTATTTACAACATTTATATGCCACCCTTCTCACCCCAAAGCAGCTTACAAGATATATATATATATATATATATATATATATATATACATACAATATATTATATTATTAGCATAGTACAATATCAGTATTAAATATATTTCTATATTGTACTATACCATTCTATTTATTACATGTAACATAAAATATATAATTATCATTATTATTAGCATTGTATTAAATTATAATATTGTAAATATTATATGTATATACAATATATTATATTACATTATCTTATATTATTAGCATAGCACAGGAGACAATATGGAACTGTCCCTGGCCCCCTCTCTCTTCACTCTGGCCCAGAGTCGTAGTTGGTGCTGTGGGAGGGTCCCCAACTGATGACATATGCAGGAGACAAGATGGAACTGTCCCCTGGCCCCTCTCTCTTCACTCTGGCTCAGACCGGCAGTTGGTGCTGGGGGGAGGGGTCCCCAACTGATGACATATGCAGGAGACAAGATGGAACTGTCCCCTGGCCCCCTCTCTTCACTCTGGCCCAGAGCGGTCTGTGGGGAGGGGTCCCCAACTGATGACATATGCAGGAGACAAGATGGAACTGTCCCCTGGCCCCCTCTCTCTTCACTCTGGCCCAGAGCGGCAGTTGGTGCTGGGGGAGGGGTCCCCAACTGATGACATATGCAGGAGACAAGATGGAACTGTCCCCTGGCCCCCTCTCTCTTCACTCTGCCCCAGAGCGGCAGTTGGTGCTGTGGGGAGGGGTCCCCAACTGATGACATATGCAGGAGACAAGATGGAACTGTCCCCTGGCCCCCTCTCTCTTCACTCTGGCCCAGAGCGGCAGTTGGTGCTGGGAGGAGGGGTCCCCAACTGATGACATATGCAGGAGACAAGATGGAACTGTCCCCTGGCCCCCTCTCTTCACTCTGGCCCAGAGCGGTAGTTGGTGCTGGGGGGAGGGGTCCTCAACTGATGACATATGCAGAGGCAAGATGGAACTGTCCCTGGCCCCCTCTCTCTTCACTCTGGCCAGAATCATAGAATCATAGAATCAAAGAGTTGGAAGAGACCTCATGGCCATCCAGTCCAACCCCCTGCCAAGAAGCAGGAATATTGCATTCAAATCACCCCTGACAAATGACCATCCAGCCTCTGCTTAAAAGCTTCCAAAGAAGGAGCCTACACCACACTCCGGGGCAGAGAGTTCCACTGCTGAACGGCTCTCACAGTCAGGAAGTTCTTCCTCATGTTCAGATGGAATCTCCTCTCTTGTAGTTTGAAGCCATTGTTCCGCGTCCTAGTCTCCAAGGAAGCAGAAAACAAGCTTGCTCCCTCCTCCCTGTGGCTTCGTAGAGTCGTAGTTGGTGTTGGGGGAGGGGTCCCCAATTGATGACATATGCAAGAGACAAGATGGAACTGTCCCTGGTCCCCTCTCTCTTCACTCTGGCCCAGAGCGGTAGTTGGTGCTGGGGGGAGGGGTCCCCAACTAATGACATATGCAGGAGACAAGTTGGAACTGTCCCCTCTCACTTCACTCTGGCCCAGAGCGGCAGTTGGCACTGGGGGTAGAGGTCCCCAAATGAGGACATATTCTGGAGACATGATGGAACTGTCCCCTGCCTCCCTTCTCTTCACTCTGGCCCAGAGCAACAGTTGGTGCTGTGGGGAGGGGTCCCCAACTGATGGCATATGAATTAGACAAGGTGGAACTGTCCCCTGGACCCCTCTCTCTTCACTGTGGCCCAGAAGCATAGTTGGTGCTGGGGGGAAGGGGTCTCCAACTGATGACATATGCAGGAGACAAGATGGAACTGTTCCCTGACCCCCTCTCTCTTCACTCTGGCCCAGAGCGGCAGTAGGTGCTGGGAGGAGGGGTCCCCAACTGATGACAGGCCCTTAATTGGTTCAACTCATTTCTCCGGAACCGGAGCGAACGTGGAGTACATGGATCAAGTCTCCGATAGATCCCCCCTCCTATGTGGGGTCCCCCAAGGTGCAATTCTCTCTCCTCTTCTCTTCAACATCTACGTTAGACCCTTGCTAGTTTGGCTCGGAGTTTCGGCCTGGACTGCTACCAATATGCAGACGATACCCAACTCCTTCTGCGCCTGGAGCCTGGAGCAATGTCAATTCCAGACAATTTCACCCTATGTCTGGAAGCTCTGTCAAACTGGCTACGTGCTAGCAGACTGAAGGTGAACCCGGCGAAGACTGAGATTCTCTGGCATGGCCGCCCGGCAGGTCTGACTCCTCCATTACCCACCTTCGATGGTGCCGCCCTATCTCCATCGACCACTGTTAAGAGCTTAGGTGTCATCCTGGATTCACAGCTGACAATGGAAGCTCAGGTCGCTGCTGCCAGCAAACAGGCCTTTTTCCATCTATGACAAGCGAGGCAACTGGCACCCTACCTATCTGATGAGGCTCTGGCAACTGTCATCCATGCCACGGTCACGTCTAGGCTGGACTATTGCAACGCCCTGTATGTGGGCCTTCCGATGTCTACCACCCAAAAGCTCCGTATTGTTCAGAATGTGGCAGCCAGGCTACTCACAAGAACGCCCATGAAATGCCATAGAACACCGGTGTTGCGGCATTTGCATTGGCTTCCAACTGAGTACCGTGGCCTGTATAAGATGCTAGTTCTGACCTTTATTCTTTACGGCCAGGGTCCATCGTACCTTAGGGACCGCCTCTCCTTCTCCCATCATCGGAGGTCGCAACGACCAGCCC
This sequence comes from Anolis sagrei ordinatus, assembly GCF_025583915.1. Classification (NCBI taxonomy): domain Eukaryota; kingdom Metazoa; phylum Chordata; class Lepidosauria; order Squamata; family Anolidae; genus Anolis; species Anolis sagrei. The sequence continues at coordinate 15,829,389 of NW_026844811.1, read as the reverse complement.
AATGCAACTTACTCTATATACCGGGTCCTAGAGAAGTGCCCTTGGAAAGGAACAGACGCAGATGGGCTTTTTCTATTTTTGCCCCTGCCTGATGGAATTCCTTGCCGCCCTACATGAGAGCCATGTGTGACTTAGGGCCTTTTACTCTAGCACTTCAGACCTGGCTTTTTACTAGAGCATTCGATCCCTGTTCATTTTTAATTTTTGTATGTATGTATTTTATCTTTTACAAGTTAGCTGTAAATCACCTGGAGCATTCTCAGATGGAGGGCAATTAATAAGTAATTAAATGATGATGATGATGATGATGATGACAAGTGGTACTGCTCGTTTGCTTCTGCTGGCTTCCCGCTACGCAGCAGTAATACCAAGTTCCCCCACAAAAATTCCCCGCAAGAGCTACAGAATGAGGACACTCATCTCCAACCTTCACCACAAAGCCAGTTGATGAGCTACTGACAGCTGGCACTGCTCATTCACTTCCGCTGGCTTCCTGCTACACAGCAGTAATACCAAGTTCCCCCACAAAAATTCCCCGCAAGAGCTACGTGCCTTGTAACCTTACTTTCCAGATATCCTTCATACAGTGCGAACTTCGTTCTTGGAGGGAAACGGAATGAGGACTCTCATCTCTAACGTTCACAACAGCGCCTGTCAATGAGCTACTGATGACTGGCAGTGCTCGTTCACTTCTGCTGGCTTTCTGCTACACAGCAGTAATACCAAGTTCCCCCACAAAAATTCCCCGCAAGAGCTACGTGCCTTGTAACCTTACTTTCCAGATATCCTTCATACAGTGCGAACTTCGTTCTTGGAGGGAAACGGAATGAGGACTCTCATCTCTAACGTTCACAACAGCGCCTGTCAATGAGCTACTGATGACTGGCAGTGCTCGTTCACTTCTGCTGGCTTTCTGCTACACAGCAGTAATACCAAGTTCCCCCACAAAAATTCCCCGCAAGAGCTACGTGCCTTGTAACCTTACTTTCCAGATATCCTTCATACAGTGCGAACTTCGTTCTTGGAGGGAAACGGAATGAGGACTCTCATCTCTAACGTTCACAACAGCGCCTGTCAATGAGCTACTGATGACTGGCAGTGCTCGTTCACTTCTGCTGGCTTTCTGCTACACAGCAGTAATACCAAGTTCCCCCACAAAAATTCCCCGCAAGAGCTACGTGCCTTGTAACCTTACTTTCCAGATATCCTTCATACAGTGCGAACTTCGTTCTTGGAGGGAAACGGAATGAGGACTCTCATCTCTAACGTTCACAACAGCGCCAGTCAATGAGCTACTGATGACTGGCAGTGCTCGTTCACTTCTGCTGGCTTTCTGCTACACAGCAATAATACCAAGTTCCCCCACAAAAATTGGAGTCTGGGGAAAATAGATCTTGACATTTGGGAGTTGTAGTTGCTGGGATTTATAGTTCACTTACAATCAAAGAACATTTTGAACTCCACCAGTGATAGAATTGACTCATGGAATCCCCATGACCATCAGAAAATACTGTGTTTTCTTATGGTCTTTGGCGACCCCTCTGACACCCCCTCGCGACCCCCTCAGGGGTTGAGAAACACTGGGCTAGTGGGAGTTGCAACCTAACGTCATCCAGAAGGCCACCTGATTCTGGAAATATTTGCCCCACTTGTCACTTGCATTCATTGCTTTCTGCTTTGCAGGCAAGTGCCCAGGAGGCATGCAAGAGCCCTCTTGGCCCCACGTCAACAACAACCTCCTCCTCCTCCTTTGATCTCATGCCATTGCCATGCAGCTACGAGCCATTAAATGATCAAGAGTCAGTATGTCTCCAAAGAGGAAGAGTCACCGGAAAGCAAAATCTGTGGCTCAGAGGTGTTCTCTTCCAAAAGGCTGCCTCATCGCCCTGGAAGCAATTCCAATTATGCTTTAACCACCTCTCAGCAGTTCTCCGTTCATCTCATCTACTTTAAAATATAAATAAATATTGGTACTGACATGCAGCACTCCGCCAAGGATAGTTTGGTTGCCGAAACTCTTCACAATTTGAAAAATCTTCCAGCAGATGTTGACCATCAAATCAAGTTGGTATCACTACCCTGTAGAAGGAAGCCAACAGAAGCGAACGAGCACTGCCAGTCGTCAGTAGCTCATCAACTGTCATAGTTGCCCTCCTTTTGCATAGAATTCTAGAATTGGAAGAGGCCTTGTGGGCACACAAAACTCCCATGATGAACAGAAAATACTGGAAGGGTTTGGTGGACACTGACCTTGAGTTTGGGAGTTGTAGTTTACCTACATCCAGGACTCAAACAATGATGGATCTGGACCACACTTGGCACGGACGCTCACTATGCCCCAATGTGAACACTGGTGGAGATTGGCGAAAATAGACCTTGACATTTGGGAGTTGTAATTGCTGGGATTTATAGATCACATAGAATCATAGAATCAAAGAGTTGGAAGAGACCTCCTGGGCCATCCAGTCTAACCCCATTCTGCCAAGAAGCAGGACTATTGCATTCAAATCATCCCTGACAGATGGCCATCCAGTCTCTGTTTCAAAGCTTCCAAAGAAGGAGCCTCCACCACACTCCAGGGCAGAGAGTTCCACTGCTGAACAGCTCTCACAGTCAGGAAGTTCTTCCTCATGTTCAGATGGAATCTCCTCTCACCTACAATCAAAGACCATTCTGAACTCCACAAACGATGGAATTGGCCAAACTTGGCACACAAAACTCCCACAACCAACAGAAAATACTGGAAGGGTTTGATGTGCATTGACCTTGAGTTTGGGAGTTGTAGTTTACCTACATCCAGGACTTCAACAATGATGGATCTGGACCAAACTTGGCACGGACACTCGCTATGCCCAAATTTGAACACAGGTGGAGTTTGCAGAAAATAGACTTTACATTTGGGAGTTAACAGTTGCTGGGATTTATAGTTCGCCTGCAATCAAAGAGCATTCTGAACCGCACCAACGATGGGATCAATCAAAACTAGGCACATAGAACTCTCACGACCAATAGAAAAGTCTGGAAGGGTTTGGTGGGCACTGACCTTGAGTTTGGGAGTTGTAGTTCACCTACGTCCAGAGAGCACGGTGCACTCAAACAATGATGGATCTGGACCAAACTTGGCACGGACACTCACTATGCCCAAATGTGAGCACTGGTGGAGTTTGGGGGAAATAGACTTTACATTTGGGAGTTAACAGTTGCTGGGATTTATAGTTCACCTGCAATCAAAGAGCATTCTGAACCCCACCAATGATGGAATTGGACCAAACTTAGCACATAGAACTCCCTTGACTAACAGAAAATACTGGAAGGCACCTTCCCGCAGAAGAAATAACTATAGATCTACTCACATTTACATGTTTTTGAACTGCTAGGTTGGCAGAAGATGGGGCTAACTGCGGGAGCTCACCCAGATCCTCAGATTCGAACCTGCGACCTTTCGGTCAGCAAGTTCTGCAGCTCAGCACATCCCAAGGAGCTCCAAAACTCATGATAGGGTCACCAAAAGTCCAAAACAACATGGGAGTCGTACAACAAACAAACATGTTTGCAATAATGTCAGGCTGGTGAAGCTGGTTAAACTGCTGACCTGCTGGACTTGCTGACTGAAAGGTTGGCGGTTCGAATACGGGGAGCGGTGTGAGACCCAGCTCCTTCCTCCCCAAGAGCTAGAGATGAAAGGGGAAGCCTTTGCCTTTGTCTGTGTATTTGTGTGCCATTGTTTGGAGCCCCCAGTGACGCAGTGGATTAAATCGCTGAGCTGCTGAACCTGCTGACTGAAAGGTCACTGGTTCAAATCCGGGGAGCGGGATGAGCTCCCGCTCTTAGCCCCAGCTTCTGCCAACCGAGCAGTTCGAAAACATGCAAATGTGAGTAGATCGGTAAGGAAGGTAACGTTGCTCCATGGAGTCATGCTGGCCACATGACCTTGGAGGTGTCTATGGACAATGCCGGCTCTTCGGCTTAGAAGTGGAGATGAGCACCAACCCACAGAGTCAGACACGACTGGACTTAATGTCAGGGGACAACCTTTACCTTTAGTATGATAACCAAAGGAGTTCCGATGTCATCACAGCCCTGGAAGGGATCCCAAGAACCATCCAGACCAAGTGAGAATGTGCAAAAAAAAACTTACCTGTCCAAAAGGAGGATTCTCAGCAGCCTGAAAACATCTTCCAGCTCCTCTTCCTATCCCCAAAGGACAGCACGAATAGTATTCCCGGAGTATTTCCTTCCCAGGACACTGTTGACATCTCTAGCAGCCCGGCCATGGCTCCAGGCTCTTTTATGCTTTCCGGCCTGCCAGGTGAGATGCCTCAGCGTTACCTGTCCTTCACCATGGCAATGCGAGGCTCCCCATTGGCTGGCTCGCCCAGTTCCCAGGTGAGAGGGAGGCGGGGCTTCCGGAGTTGACAGACACAACCGGCTCGGGCAGCTTCCCAACAGACGGAGCAAAGTTCCTGGCTTGGCCTTTCGGAAGAGTGGGAATACCTGAACATTCCTGCTTCGAGCGGCTTAAGCAGGAAGATGGACATGAGGCATCTATCCAGGATGAGAGGGAAGGCATCTTAAACTCACTCCTGTGTGGATCTCATACCTTTAAGGAATATTTCTGACTCCCATTCACATCTTCAATCTATATAAATAAAAATGTCATGTTCGTTTGTGGGATTAGCAGAACTCAAAAACCACTGGACGAATTGGCACCAAATTTGGACACAAGAAGACACCTAACAACCCAATCTATGTCCTTCACTCAAAAACATTGAGTTTGTCATTTGGGAGTTGTAGTTGCTGGGATTTAGAGTTCACCTACAACCACAGAGCATTCTGAACCCTACCGATGGAATTGAACCAAACTTGGCACACAGTTCTCCTATGACCAACAGGATTTGGTGGGCTTGGACCTTGAGTTTGGGAGTTGTAGTTCACCTACATCCAGAGAACACTGTGGACTCAAGCAATGATGGATCTGGACCAAACTCTACACAAATACTTAATATACCCAAATGTGAACACTTTTGGAGTTTGGTGAAAATAGAATCTTGACATTTGGGAGTTGTAGTTGATGGGATTTATAGTTCACCTACAATCAAAGAGCATTCTGAACCCAACCAAGGATGGAATTGAACCAAACTTGGCAGACAGTTCTCCCATGACCAACAGAAAATACTGGAAGGATTTGGTGGGCTTGGACCTTGAGTTTGGGAGTTGTAGTTCACCTAAATCCAGAGATCACTGTGGACTCAAACAATGATGGATCTGGGCCGAACTCTGCATGAATACTCAATAATGCCAAATGTGAACACTGGTGGAGTTTGGGGAAAATAGAATCTTGACATTTGGGAGTTGTAGTTGCTGGGATTTATAGTTCACCTACACTCACAGAGCATTCTGAACCCACCAATGACAGAATTGGGCCAAACCTCCCACACAGAATCCCCATGTGTGCCACAGCAACGCGTGGCAGGGGACAGCTAGTAATATAATAATAATAATAATAATAGTAATAATAATAATAATAACTTTATTTGTACCTCGCTACCATTTCCCCAAGGGACTCGGTGCGGCTTACATGAGGCCAAGCCTGAAGTACATCAAACAAACATCAATAACACAGCATTAATAAACAATCAATAAAATACAAATCATATAAATCACATAACAAAAACAACAATCAATAATGATTGGCTGGCCTCTCACCAAGGGGAAGGCTATTTCTGAGACTCCAAGCAGGGAGGGGAGAGCAGGCGTGCTCAGTACATGTTGATTTCTGCCCAAGCTTCTCTTCCTTTTTGGAAACAGACAGCAAATCTTCCCACCAAATGCACTCCTCTGCTGTGATTGGCCGGCCTCTCAGCAAGGGGAAGGCTATTTCTGAGACTCCAAGCAGGGAGGGGAGAGCAGGCGTGCTCAGCAAATGTCGATCCCTGCCCAAACTTCTCTTCCTTTTTGGAAACAGAAGGCAAATCTTCCCACCAAATGCACTCCTCCGCTGTGATTGGCCGGCCTCTCAGCAAGGGGAAGGCTATTTCTGAGACTACAAGCAGGGAGGGGAGAGCAGGCGTGCTCAGCAAATGTCGATCCCTGCCCAAACTTCTCTTCCTTTTTGGAAACAGAAGGCAATTCTTCCCACCAAATGCACTCCTCCGCTGTGATTGGCCAGCCTCTCAGCAAGGGGAAGGCTATTTCTGAGACTACAAGCAGGGAGGGGAGAGCAGGCGTGCTCAGCAAATGTCGATCCCTGCCCAAACTTCTCTTCCTTTTTGGAAACAGAAGGCAATTCTTCCCACCAAATGCACTCTTCCACTGTGATTGGCTGGCCTTTAGACAAGGCGAAGGCTTTTTCTGAGACTCCAAGCAGGGAGGGGAGAGCAGGCGTGCTCGGCACATGACTATCTCTGCTCAAGCTTCTCTTCCTTTTTTGCAACAGAAGGCAAATCTTCCCACCAAACTCACTCCTCCGCTGTGATTGGCTGGCCTCTCAGCAAGGGGAAGGCTATTTCTAGATTCCAAGCAAGGAGGGGAGAGCAGGTGTGCTCGGCATATGGTGGCATAATGTGCATGCAAGGGAGAGTGTGAGGGGCTGTAGGGAGTTTCTCAAGTTCCTTCCAGGCAGGGGGGAAAGCACCCGTGTAGCGTGGGACTAAGAGTAGCTCAGCAGGATCAGGAGGAGGAGGAGCAGGCGTGCTCATGACAGCATGGTGCACATGTGCAGGGTGAGGGAGAGCTTGAGAGGCTGGAAGGAGTCTCACAATTTCTTTCCAGGCAGGGGTGAAAGCACCCATGTAGTGTGGGACTAAGAGTAGCTCAGCAGGATCAGGAAGAGGAGGAGCAGGCATGCTCTGCACATGGCAGCGTGGTGCACATATGTGGGTGAGGGAGAGCGTGAGAGGCTGGAGGGAGTCTCACAAGTTCCTTCCAGGCAGTGGGGAAAGCACCCGTGTAGCGTGGGACTAAGAGTAGCTCAGCAGGACCAGGAGGAGGAGGAGCATGCATGCTCTGCGCATGGCAATGTGGTGCACATGTGCGGGTGATGGAGAGTGTGAGAGGCTGGAGGGAGTCTTGCAAATTCCTTCCAGCCAGGGGAGAAAGCAACCATGAGGCGTGGCACTAAGAGTAGCTCAGCAGGATCAGGAGGAGGGGGAGCAGGCGTGTTCTGCACAAGGCAGCATAGTGCACATGTGCGGATGAGGGAGAGCGTGAGAGGCTGGAGGGAGTCTCGCATGTTCCTTCCAGCCAGGGGGGAAAGCAACCATGAGACTGGGACTAAGAGTAGCTCAGCAGGATCAGGAGGAGGAGGAGCAGGCATGCTCTGCGCATGGCATCATAGTGCACATGTGCAGGTGAGGGAGAGCGTGAGAGGCTGGAGGGAGTCTCGCACAATCCTTCCAGGCAGTGGGGAAAGCACCCGTGTGACGTAGGACTAAGAGTAGCTCAGCGGGATCAGGAGGAGGGGGAGCAGGCGTGCTCTGCTAATGGCAGCATGGTGCACATGTGCAGGTAAGGGAGAGTGTGAGAGGCTGGAGGGAGTCTTACACATTCCTTCCAGCCAGAGGGGAAAGCAACCATGAGACGTGGGACTAAGAGTAGCTCAGCAGGATCAGGAGGAGGAGGAGCAGGCATGCTCTGCGCGTGGCACATGTGCAGGTAAGGGAGAGCGTGAAAGGCTGGATGGAGTCTCGCAAGTTCCTTCCAGCCAGGGGGGAAATCACCCACGCGACTTGGGACTAAGAGTAGCTCAGCAGGATCAGGAGGAGGAGGAGCAGGCATGCTGTGCGCATGGCAGCGTGGTGCACATGTGCGGGTGAGGGAGAGCGTGAAAGGCTGGATGGAGTCTCGCAAGTTCCTTCCAGCCGGGGGGAAATCACCCACGCGACTTGGGACTAAGAGTAGCTCAGCAGGATCAGGAGGAGGAGGAGCAGGCATGCTGTGCGCATGGCAGCGTGGTGCACATGTGCGGGTGAGGGAGAGCGTGAGAGGCTGGTGGGAGTCTCACAAGTTCCTTCCAGCCAGGGGGGAAAGCACCCGCGTGACGTAGGACTAAGAGTAGCTCAGCAGGATCAGGAGGAGGAGAAGCAGGCATACTCTGCGCATGGCATCATAGTGCACGTATGCGGCTGAGTGAGAGCATGAGAAGCTGGAGGGAGGCTCATGCCCGTGAATCCGTTTAAGGCAGGGGTGTTCTGTGTGGCTCTCTTTGGCCCAATTCTATCATTGGTGGGGTTCAGAATGCTCTTATTGTAGGAGAACTATAAATCCGTGCAACTACAACTCCCAGATGTCAAGGTCTGTTTCCCCCAAACTCCACCAGTGTTCAGAATTGGGCATATTGAGTATTTGTGCCAATACCTCATAAAACTACAAATCCCAGACTTTATCTTTTTGTTAGGGCATAGCCTCATACCTTTTTTTTCTGACCCCTGCCCTCAATAATCTGTGGGTTTTATCCTTCTGGTCGCCCAGATTATTCAACCATCCCCAGAACTATTCAAAGCAGCCCGAAACTTCTCGTATTCCTTGCGGAGAAAGGAGAAGCAGAGAGTCAATTAAAGTACTTTACGCTTCTATAATGGCTGTTAATAAACGTGCGGCTTTGTTTGCTGCAAATAATAAGCATTTGGAGCAAAGGGGCTTTGCAAATGGTGACGGGGAGAAATATTCATGTATGTATTTCTGCCGGGCGTCATTTGCATTTCCTTAAGCATTTCGGTGCTTTCCAGAGATTGCGGCAAAAGAGCGACTAAATGAACAAGCAGGCGGGTGCATCGGCGCCTCATTTTGGTATGCAGATCGAGCATTGGGCATGCAGAGAATACGCTTATTTGAACGCATTTTTCCTGGATTTAAAATTGTGGAAAAGACGAGCAAAAGCAGGAAATGGGAACACACAGACTATGGAACAGGCTTCGAAATAAACTGTAGAACTCTGTGATTTCGAGGGGGTAATATATAGTACTGCAGAGGTCACTGAACTATAATTCCCAACAAGACTCTCTGCTGACTCTTCTAAATTGGATTGCTGGGACTTTCTGTTCAACAACATCTGGAAGGATGCAATATAAAGCCCATAAACAAGCACAGAGCTCGAAACCTTAACCTAGGCATCTACATTCCCGATCTGGCCCTCACTGTTGTGGGTTCTGGTTTTTGTAGTACTAGCCTTTTAAAATCCCTTTCCAGCTCACATTTACACAAATTGTCAGCCACTGCCAGAACAGACAAAGAGTTTCATCTATGCTGACGATTGTGCCATCACCGCCCAAGCAGGGAGCTTTGAAATGGCTGAACAGAAGCTCTCCAAAGCTTGAGGTGCTCTTACTGCCTATTAAAGGGAAAACTAGTTTGCACCATCAATGTTTAACATTTACACAAATGACCAGCCACTGCCAGAACGGACAGAGAGTTTCATCTATGCTGACGATCGTGCCATCACCACCCAAGCAGGGAGCTTTGAGATGGTTGAACAGAAGCTCTCCAAAGCTTTAGGTGTCATTACTGCCTATTAATGTTTACCATTTACACAAATGACCAGCCACTGTCAGAACAGACAAAGAGTTTCATCTATGCTGACGATCATACCATCACCGCTCAAGCAGGGAGCTTTGAAATGGTTGAACAGAAGCTCTCCAAAGCTTTAGGTGCTCTTACTGCCTATTTTAGGGGAAACTAATTTGCACCATTAATGTTTAACATTTACACAAATGACCAGCCACTGCCAGAAAGGACAGAGAGTTTCATCTATGCTGACGATCGTGCCATCACTGCCCAAGCAGGGAGCTTTGAAATGGTTGAATTGAGGCTCTCCAAAGCTTTAGGTGTCATTACTGCCTATTACAGCTTGCACCATCAATGTTTAACATTTACACAAATGACCATGCACTGCCAGAAGGGATAGAGAGTTTCATCTATGCTGACGATCGTGCCATCACCGCCCAAGCAGGGAGCTTTGAAATGGTTGAACAGAAGCTCTCCGAAGGGGAAAATAGCTTTCACCATCAATGTTTAACATTCACACAAATGACCAGTCACTGTCCGAAGGGACATTTAGTATAACGCAACTGTACCCTTGGTCCGCTTCTGACACGATAAATGAAATAAATCCAGTCCTGAGTCACTCTATACACTCACCCCCTCCCGATAGATCACTCACCTTAATATCTTTATTATACACTAACTGCATAACCATACCTTATCTTAATGTCGCTAATCAACATAACCACATCTTTTACATAAGTCTGGAACCTCACAGCCACCACTCCCAGAAAACAGGACCGACCGGGGCAGAAAGGGGTGTGTTTTATGTTAATTCAGCATTGCCTTCTGGAGTTAAGCTTTAACTCCTCTCTTCTAAATATGAGAGGGTAGTATGTTGTTGTTGTTGTTGTTGTTGTTGTTGTTATTATTATTATTATTATTATTATTGCTTTGGCAGCAGGTGGGGGAGAGCGTGTGAGGCTGGAGGAAGACGCACACCAGTATGCCCCTTAAAGGCATGGGGGTTCTTTGTGTGGGAAGTTTGGCCCAATTCTGTCGTTGGTGGGGCCCGGGACCCCTGTGGGGGTCATAAGGAGGTTTCAGAGGGGTTACCAAAGGCCATCAGAAAACACATATTTCTGATGATCTTCTGAACCCCTTTGGCAGAGAAGGCAGAAGATCTCTCTGCCTGTCCTGCTCTTCCTTTTTGGAAACAGAGGGAGAATCCTCCCACCAAAAACCCTTCTCTGCTGTGATTGGCCGGCCCCTCACCCAAGGGGAGGGCTGTTTCTGAGACTTCAAGTGGGGAGGGGAGAGCAGGCGTGCTCTGCATATGGCATCGTGGTGCGCATGTGTGGGTGAGGGAGAGCGCGCGAAGCTGGAGGGAGGCTCGCATGCTTCTGAGACTCCAAGCGCGAGGGGAGAGTACACATGCTCGGCGTATGGCAGCATGGTGCACATGTGTGGGCAAGGGAGAGCATGCGAGGCTGGAGGGAGGCTGTGATTGGCCAGCCTCTCATCAAGGGGAAGGTTATTTCTGAGACTCCAAGCAGGGAGGGGAGAGCAGGCGTGCTCAGCACATGACGATCTCTGCCCGACCTTCTCTTCCTTTTTGGAAACAGACGGCAAATCCTCCCACCAGAAGCTCTCCTCGGCTGTGATTGGCCAGCCTCCCAACAAGGGGAAGGCTATTTCTGAGACTCCAAGCAGGGAGGGGAGAGCAGGCATGCTCAGCACATGTCGATCTCTGCCCGACCTTCTCTTCCTTTTTGGAAACAGACAGCAAATCCTCCCACCAAAAACCCTCCTCCACTGTGGTTGGCTGGCCCTCAACCAAGGGGAGGGCTGTTTCTGAGACTTCAAATGGGGAGGGGAGAGCAGGTGTGCTCAGCGTACATTTGTGGGAGAGGGAGAGCATATGAGGTAGGAGGGAGGTTCATGCTGAGACCCGGGGGGGGGGGGAGATTACACATGCTCTGCGTATGGCAGCGTGGTGTGCATTTGTGGATGAGGGAGAGCGTGCAGGGCTGTAGGGAGGCTTGCATACTTCTGAGACTCCAAGCGGGGAGGGGAGAGCAGGTGTGCTCGGCATATGGCAGCATGGTATGCATGTGTGGATGAGGGAGAGCATCTAGGGCTGGAGGGAGGCTTGCAAACTTCTGAGACTCCAAGTGGGGAGGGGAGAGCAGACATGCTCAGCGCATGGCAGCATGGTACTCATGTGTGGGTGAGGGGGAGCGTGCAAGGCTGGATGGAGGCTCGCATGCTTTTGAGACTCCAAGTGGGAAAGGGAGAGCAGGCATGTTTGGCGTATGGCAGTGTGGTGCACATGTGCAAGTAAGGGAGAGCATGCGAGGCTGGAGGGAGGCTCGCATGCTTCTGAGAATCCAAAGGGTGAGGGGATAGCACACATGCTCAGCGTATGGCAGCGTGGTGTGCATGTGTGGGCAAAGGAGAGCATGTCTGCCTCGAGGGAGGCTCACACCAGTGAGTCCCTTCAAGGCATGGTGGTTCTGTGTGGGAAGTTTGGCCCAATTCCATCGTTGGTGGGGTTCAGAATGCTCTTTGATTGTAGTTGTACTATACGTCCCAGCAACTGCATCTCCCAAATGTCAAGGTCTATTTTCCCCAATTTTACCAGTGTTCAGATTTGAGCATATTGAGTATTTGTACATAGTTTGGCCCATATCTATCATTGTCTGAGTCCACAGTGCTCTATGGATGTAGGTGAACTACAACTCAAGGTCAATGCACACCAACACCCTTCCAGGATTTTCTGTTGGTTGTGAGAGTTCTATGTGCCAAGTTTGGCTCAATCCCATCGTTGGTGGAGTTCAGAATGCTCCTTGATCGTAGGTGAACTATAAATCCCAGCAACTACAACTCCCAAATGTCAAGGTCTATTTCCCCCCAAATCCCACCAATGTTCACATTTGGGAATATTCAGTATTTGTACGTAGTTTGGTCCAGCTCCATCATTGAGTCCACAGTGCTCTCTGGATGTAGGTGAACTACAACTCCAAAACTCAAGGTCAATGCCCTTCAAACCCTTCCAGCATTTTCTGTTGGTCGTGGGAGTTCTGTGTGTGAAGTTGTGTTCAACTCCATCATTGGTGGAGTTCAGAATGCTCTTTGATTATAGGTGAACTATAAATCCCAAATGACAAAACCAACCCCACCAGTATTCAAATGTGGGCATATCACAACACGAGTAAAATGACAGTGATGGAGTCGCAACGAAAATAACGTTATGGTTGAGGGGTCACCACAACATGAGACAGAGACTTTCATCTAGGCTGATGATCATGCCATCACTGCTCAAGCAGGGAGTTTTGAAATCGTTAAACAGAAGGAAGTGTATTAAGGGGTTGCGGCATTAGGAAGGTTGAGGAATACTTGGCTAGATTATCCTCCCTCATTTATTGATTCTTGGATAGATACCAAACCATCGATGGTCCATAACTCCACCCAGTAACATCTGGTAGAGAGATGATAACATCTAACAAATAATACTGATGTACCTATACTGTGGTCTTTCCCCCAAAACGAGACTCAAGGTGGGTTATGAGCCTGATTATTGGAGTCTTTAAAGTTCAGACTGAAACCCGTAACGCCTCCATTGCTCCATCAACATGGGAGTCGTCTTCCTTCTTCTTCCAGACTTCATGGTTGGCTTTCCAGACGCCGAGTCAGGACTTCCACCCAACTGGTTGGCTCAGTTGTCCATGCCTGCTCGCCTCTCTCCAGCCTTGGTGACCATTTCAAGACACTCCAGGTGCTCTGAGGCTCCTTTCCCTCCGCTGTGGTCACCGCGCATTTCCTGCCACCGTCACTCAGGAAAGCTCTGCAAACGATTATGTAACCATTACATCTCCGAGGTGTAGGAGAAGGCATGCCTGTCTCCGTGACAGCCGGGTGACTCCGTGACTCAGGCCTCCGTTGCACAATTTCAGGAATAGCATCCATTTTCCTGGTCTGAACATGAAGCTCTCTTCCCACGCAGTGGATGGTCAGGAGGCAGTGATGGAGGCTGAGATAGCAAGAGGAAGCGGCTATCAGCTGAGTCAGGCCTAGGGTTGGCTACTCCAAATGGAAGCATCACTTTGGGGTCTTCCTCCTCATTACTTGCTTTAAAATCTGGAGATCGCACTGACTGAATTTGTGAGCTTCGGTTTTCTCCCATGTCCTCACCAGTACTGAAATGGGTTAAACTGGCATTTCTCAACCTGAGGGCCAGGACCCCTGGGTGGGCTGTGAGGGGTTTTTGAAGGGGTCACCAAAGACCATCAGATGTTGTTTTCTTAATCATCTATGTGGACAGATTTTGAAGGGTTTCAGGATTCAGAGTAAGGTAGGGTTTCTCAACCTGGGGGTTGCGACCCCTGGGGGGTTCGCGAGTGGATTTCAGAGGGGTCGCCAAACACCATCGGACAACACATATTTCGGATGATCTAAGGAACCCCTTTGGCAGAGAAGGCTGAAGATCCCTCCGCCTGCCCAAGGGGAAGGCTACTTCTGAGACTCCGAGCAGGGAGGGGAGAGCGGGCGTGCTCAGCACATGTCGATCTCTGCCCGACCTTCTCTTCCTTTTTGGAAACAGACGGCGAATCCTCCCACCAGAAGCTCTCCTCCGCTGTGATTGGCCAGCCTCTCAGCAAGGGGAAGGCTATTTCTGAGGCTTGAAGCACGAAGGGGAGAGCAGGCGTGCTCAGCACATGTCGATCTCTACCCGACCTTCTCTTCCTTTTTGGAAACAGACGGCAAATCCTCCCACCAGAAGCTCTCCTCCGCTGTGATTGGCCAGCCTCTCAGCAAGGGGAAGGCTATTTCTGAGGCTTGAAGCACGAAGGGGAGAGCAGGCGTGCTCAGCACATGTCGATCTCTACCCGACCTTCTCTTCCTTTTTGGAAACAGACGGCAAATCCTCCCACCAGAAGCTCTCCTCCGCTGTGATTGGCCAGCCTCTCAGCAAGGGGAAGGCTATTTCTGAGGCTTGAAGCACGAAGGGGAGAGCGGGCGTGCTCAGCACATGTCGATCTCTGCCCGACCTTCTCTTCCTTTTTGGAAACAGACGGCAAATCCTCCAACCAAAAGTCCTCCTCCGCTGTGATTGGCTGGCCTCTCAGCAAGGGGAAGGCCATTTCTGAGACTCCAAGCAGGGAGGGGAGAGCAGGCGTGCTCAGCATATGGCCGCATAGTGCACATGTGCGGAGGAGGGGAGTGTGCAGGGCTGGAGGGAGGCTCGCATGCTTCTGAGACTCCAAGTGGGGAGGAGAGAGCAGGCATGCTCTGTGTATGGCAGAGTAGTGTGCATGTGTGGATGAGAGAGAGTGTGTAGGGCTGGAGGGAGTCTCGCATGCTTCTGAGACTCCAACCAGGGAGGGGAGAGCAGGCATGCTCGGCATCTGGCAGCATAGTGCACATGTGTGGATGAGGGAGGGCGTGCAGGGCTGTAGGGAGGCTTGCATGCTTCTGAGACTCCAAGCGGGCAGGGGAGAGCAGGCGTGCTCAGCATATGTCACCATAGTGCACATGTGAGGATGAGGGAGAGCGTGCAGGTCTGGAGGGAGCCTTGCATACTTCTGAGACTCTAAGCGGGGATGGGAGAGCAGGCGTGCTCGGCATATGGCACCATTGTGCACATGTGCGGATGAGGGAGAGCATGTAGGGCTGGAGGGAGGCTCACATGCTTCTGAGACTCCAAGCGGGGAGCAAGCGTGCTCGGCATATGGCACCATAGTGCACATGTGTGGGCAAGGGAGAGCAGGCAGGGCTGGAGGGAGGTTCACATCCACAAGTTCCTTGAAGACATGGGTGTTCTGTGTGGGAAGTTTGGCCCAATTCTATCGTTTGTGGGGTTCAGAATGCTCTTTGATTGTCAAGTGTCAAGATTTATTTTCCCCAAACTCCACCATTTGAGCATATTGAGTATTCTTGCCAAGTTTGGTCCTGACCCATCATTGTTTGAGTCTACAGTGCTCGCTTGATGTAGGTGAACTACAACTCCCAAACTCAAGATCAATGCCCACCAAGCTCTTCCAATATTTTCTGTTGGTCATGGGAGTTTGTGTGTCAAGTTTGCCCCAATTCCTTCATTGGTGGGGTTCAGAATGCTCTTTGATTGTGGGTGAACTATAAACCCCAGCAACTACAACTTCCAAGTGTCAAGGTCTATTTTCTGCAAACTCCACCAGTGTTCACATTTGGGCATATTGAGTATTCTTGCCAAGTTTGGTCCTGACCCATCGTTGTTTGAGTCTACAGTGCTCTCTGGATGTAGGTGAACTACAACTCCCAAACTCAAGTTCAATGCCCACCAAGCCCTTCCAGTATTAGAGTTTCAAAATAGCAACAAAAATAATGTTATGGTTGGGGGGGGGGTTCACCACAACATGAGGAACTGTATTAAGGGGCATTAGGAAGGTTGAGAAACACTGTAGTAAGGCATGCTCAAAGATATATGGAATCTATAGGTCACACTATGCCCACTACTACCACAAGCACTCTAAGATCTCAAATAGCTTGGCTCCCAAGTCTCTTGCCTTCACCAAACATGGCTCCTTAATGAGTCTTGATGACTAGCCAGCACTCGTGGGAAAGAAGCCTACGATGCCCATTGCTCTAGGCCTTGTTTTGTGGCTCACTTGGGTGGCTTGTGAACCGGTTCCCTAGTCCACATTCCCTCCATACCTCAAGGAAGCAATCCACGTGAGTGCTCTCTCTCCCACGGTTCACCACTGTGGTGTTCCTCCATTGCTCATAGGATAAACCTCCCTAGATCTACGTTGGGTTCCTTGTAAGCGATATGTTGGGAGATGTTGACTCTAAGCTGGAATGTGTTCAGAGGAGGGCAACTCAAATAATCAAGGGTGTGGAGAACAAGCCCTATGAGGAGCGGCTGAAAGAGCTGGGCATGTTTAGCTTGCAGAAGAGGAGGATGAGATAAGACATGATGAGGGACATGTATAAATATGTGAGGGGAAGTCATAGGGAGGAGGGAGCAAGCTGCCCTGGAGACCAGGACATGGAACAATGGCTTCAAACTACATGAGGAAGAACTTCCGAAGTGTGGGAGAGCTGTTCAGCAATGGAACTCTCTGCCTCGGAGTGTGGTGGAGGCTCCTCCTTTGGAGGCTTGGATGGCCATCTGTTGGGGGTGTTTTGAATGTGATTTTCCTACTTCTTGGCGGAAGGGTTGGATTGGACGGCCCAATTCTAGGATTCGATGAGGCATGCGAGCCTCCCTCCTGCCTCACACACTCTCCCTCACCCGCACATGCACCCCACACCTGCAGGGATTTGGGAGAAAATGACAGTGATTTAGGGGAGATGTAGTTCATCTCCCTCTAGAGAGCACTTTGAACGCAAACAACTATGGATCTGGACCAAATTTGGCAAAGATATGGCACCACGCTGCCATGCGCAGCACACGCCTGCTCTCCCCTTTGCTTGGAGTCTCAGAAACAGCCCTCTCCTTGGCAGAGGCCGGCCAATCAGAGCAGAGCACAGACTCCATTTTAGAACACAGACGCCATGTGCCAAGTACGCCTGCTCTCCCCTTCCCGCTTGTTGGCGTGAGCCTCCCTCCAGCCTTGCATGTTCTCCCTCACCTGTACCTGCGCATCACGCTGCCATGCGCCAAGCATGCCTGCTCTCCCCTCCCCGCTTGTTGGCATGAGCCTCTAACCAGTCTCCCATGCTCTCCCTTGCCCGTACATGCACACCACACTGCCATGCACTGAGCAGGCCTGCTCTCCCCTCCCTGCTTGTTGGTGTGAGCCTCCCTCCAGCCTCACATGTTCTCCCTTGCCTGCACATGTGCACCACACTACCATTTGTCAAGCATGCCTGTTCTCCCCTCCCCGCTTGTTGGCATGAGCCTCTAAGCAGTCTCGCATGCTCTCTCTTGCCCGTACATGCTCACCACACTGCCATGCACTGAGCATGCTTGCTCTCCCTCCCCACTTGTTGGCGTGAGCCTCTTTTCAGCCTCACACGCTCTCCCTCGCCCTTGGCTGAGAGGCTGGCTTTTGGTGGGAGGATTCACTTTTTCCAAAAAGGAAGAGAAGGACAGGCGGAGAGATCTTCAGCCTTTTCTGCCAAAGGGGTTCCAAAGACCAGCCTCGCATGCTCTCCCTTGCCCATACATGTCCACCACACTGCCATGCACTGAACACACCTGCTCTCCCCTCCCCACTTGTTGGTGTGAGCCTCTCTCCAGCCTCACATGCTCTACCTTGCCCGAACATGCACCCCATGCTGCCATGCGCCAAGCATGCCTGCTCTCCCCTCCCTGCTTGTTGGCATCAGCCACTTTCCAAAAAGGAAGAGAAGGACAGGCGGAGAGATCTTCAACCTTCTCTGCCAAAGGGTTTCCTAAGACCAGCCTCGCATGCTCTCCCTTGCCCATACATGCACACCACACTGCCATACACCGAGCACACCTGCTCTCCCCTCCCCACTTGTTGGTGTGAGCCTCTCTCCAGCCTCACACACTCTCCCTTACCCAAACATGCACCCCACGCTGCCATACACTGAGCACACCTGCTCTCCCCTCCCCACTTGTTGGTGTGAGCCTCTCTCCAGCCTCACACACTCTCCCTTACCCAAACATGCACCCCACGCTGCCATACACTGAGCACACCTGCTCTCCCCTCCCCACTTGTTGGTGTGAGCCTCTCTCCAGCCTCACACACTCTCCCTTACCCAAACATGCACACCACACTGCCATACACTGAGCACGCCTGCTCTCCCCTCCCCACTTGTTGGTGTGAGCCTCTCTCCAGCCTCACACACTCTCCCTTACCCAAACATGCACACCACACTGCCATACACTGAGCACACCTGCTCTCCCCTCCCCACTTGTTGGTGTGAGCCTCTCTCCAGCCTCACACACTCTCCCTTACCCAAACATGCACACCACACTGCCATACACTGAGCACACCTGCTCTCCCCTCCCCACTTGTTGGTGTGAGCCTCTCTCCAGCCTCACACACTCTCCCTTACCCAAACATGCACACCACACTGCCATACACTGAGCACCTGCTCTCCCCTCCCCACTTGTTGGTGTGAGCCTCTCTCCAGCCTCACACACTCTCCCTTACCCAAACATGCACCCCACGCTGCCATACACTGAGCACACCTGTTCTCCCTCCCCACCTGTTGGTGTGAGCCTCTCTCCAGCCTCACATGCTCTCCCTCACCCTACATGCACACCACACTGCCATGCACTGAGCACACTTGCTCTCCCCTCCCCACTTGTTGGTGTGAGCCTCTCTCCAGCCTCACCCACTATCCCTCACCTGTACATGCACACCACACTGCCATACACTGAGCACACCTGCTCTCCCCTCCCCACTTGTTGGTGTGAGCCTCTCTCCAGCTTCAAACGCTCTCCCTCACCCATACATGTACACCACACTGCCTTGCATTGAGCACGCCTGCTCTCCCCTCCCCACTAGTTGGTGTGAGCCTCTCTCCAGCCTCACACGCTCTCCCTTACCCAAACATGCACCCCATGCTGCCATGCGCGGAGCACGCCTGCTCTCCCCTCTCTGCTTGGAGTCTCAGAAACAAACCTCCCCTTGGCTGAGAGGCCGGCTTTTGGTGGGAGGATTCACCGTCTGTTTCCAAAAAGGGAGAGAAGGTTGGGCAGAGATCATCATATGCTGAGCACGCCTGCTCTCCCCTCCCTGCTTGGAGTCTCAGAAATAGCCTTCCCCTTGGGCAGGCGGAGAGCTCTTCAGCCTTCTCTGCCAAAGGGGTTCCTAAGATCATCCGAAATATGTGTTGTCTGATGGTGTTTGACGACCCCTTTGAAATCCACTCGCAACCCCCCCAGGGGTTGCAACCCCCAGGTTGAGAAACCCTACCTTACTCTGAATCCTAAAACCCTTCAAAATCTGTCCACATAGATGATTAAGAAAACAACATCTTTGTTTTTATGCGCTACTGATATCGAGGCCGATTTTTGGAGGGTCTCTCCGGTAAAGGAGACCCCGAGGACCACACCAAAGAGGGTCCTTGGACCTTGGTGAGAACAGAGAAGCGAATTCCTATTCGCTTTGGTACCTATTGATCTATTCCTCCTTATTAGGGAAGAGATACAAAGTCAGGGCTTGGGGAAAGTAATAGAGTCTGACTGCAGTCCTAGTTTGAGCTGGCTGTTGGGGCACATTTCATCAGTTTGTCCCAATTGTGGCTTCCAGGAACTGCGGAACTCTCTGCTGCAGTTCAAACCAACTTGAAGGCAGGGGCCTCTGCTGGCCCAATTCTATCGGTGGGGTTCAGAATGCTCTGTGATTGTAGGTGAACTATAAATCCCAGCAACTACAACTCCCAAATGTCAAGATTCTATTTTCCCCAAACTCCACCAGTGTTCACATTTGGGCATATTGATTATTCGTGTAGAGTTCGGTCCAGATCCATCATTGTTTGAGTCCACAGTGATCTCTGGATGTAGGTGAACTACAACTCCAAAACCAAAGGACACTGCCCACCAAACCCTTCCAGTATTTTCTGTTGGTCATGGGAGAACTGTGTGCCAAGTTTGATTCAATTCCATTGTTGGTGGGGTTCAGAATGCTCTTTGATTGTAGGTGAATCCCTCATTTTTCGAGGATGATTGTCTTCCAGTGTTCTTGTGGGTCCGTATGTGGCTGTGGAGCCCTATTCTTGCTCTGCATCTTCTTCCGCAGTGAGGGCATTGGTTTCCAGGTGGAAGGCGGGCTCGGTCGGGGTTGGCTTGACGCGCCTTCCTCTTGGCACGCTTCTCCCTTTCGCCCTCCATTCGTGCCTCTTCAAATTCTGCAGCACTGCTGGTCACAGCTGACCTCCAGCTGGAGCGCTCAAGGGCCAGGGCTTCCCAGTTCTCAGTGTCTATGCCAGAGTTTTTAAGGTTCGCTTTGAGCCCATCTTTAAATCTCTTTTCCTGTCCACCAACATTCCGTTTTCCATTCTTGAGTTCGGAGTAGAGCAACTGCTTTGGGAGACGGTGGTCGGGCATCCGGACAACGTGGCCGGTCCAGCGGAGTTGATGGCGGAGGACCATTGCTTCAATGCTGGTGGTCTTTGCTTCTTCCAGCATGCTGACGTTTGTCCGCTTATCTTCCCAAGAGGTTTGCAGGATTTTCCATAGGCAGCGCTGATGGAATCGTTCCAGTAGTTGCGTGTGACGTCTGTAGACAGTCCACGTCTCACAGGTATAGAGCAGGGCTGGGAGGACAATAGCTTTATAAGCAAGCACCTTGGTATCCCTACGGATGTCCCGGTCCTCAAACACTCTCTGCTTCATTTGGAAAAATGCTGCGGTTGCAGAGCTCAGGCGGTGAACTAACAATCCCAGGAACTACAACTCCCAATTGTCAAAAATTTTTGAGTGAAAGTCATACATTGGGTTATTAGGCATCTTGTGTCCAAATCTGGTGCCAATTCGTCCAGTGGTTTTTGAGTTCTGTGAATACCACAAATGGACATTACATTTTTATTTATATAGATTTACTAGTTTTTGGATGGTTCAAATGGACACAAATGTCGTTTCTTGTACAAAAGTATGTAAAAATATTGTCTAGAGCCCTCCTAAGCCAATAGTGGGATGAATCTATGGCCAAAAAAGTAGTACCACACTGCTGTATCTCTGCAAACACACACACACAGTGACTTAATGTTTGTTTGTGGAAGGATTTCCTGGGAGACTGGCTGGCTTCCCAACCTCAACGCCCTTTTGGACAGTTATACCCTCCCGTTCCAGATGAAACACAACCCGGCTGCAACGGCACGCAGGTTGGTTGCGGTTTTGTTTACTGCAGGAAATAACTACTTTGGGAAAGGGGGGGGGGGGAACCCACATCAAAATCCAGTTTAAACTTAACGAGGAGCCATTTAGAAAAGGCAAGCTCTCCTTCCCTCAAGCCGACTGTATATCTTTGCTTTCTGCCAATATAAGCAGAGATCTCTTAATGACACCGTTCCTGGAAGGAAACGCTATAAACTCGTTTGCAGGTTACCGAGAATAAGGGAAGGACAAAACACAACATTAAAAATAAAGGTCAAGGAATGTATACATTGGCCTTTGAAATCAGGACGTAGATTCTGGCATCCTATCGGTAAATTCTGCTAGCCATTTTGGACTAGTAAAAGTAAAGGTT
>NW_026844811.1:15758841-15806802 GCF_025583915.1 Anolis sagrei ordinatus | reverse complement strand
GTTGTTTGTGTATGTGCGTCTGATATATTGTTCAATGTTGTCCATTTTTATTGTAAACCGCATTGAGTCGCCATTTCAGGCTGATAAATGCGGTATACAAATGGAGTAAATAAATAAATAAATAAATAAATAAATAAATTGTCTTCTCCAGGCTTTGCTGTCTCCTCCTGATGTGGCATTCAAAGGACTTCAACTTTGTCTCTAGTCTCCTTCCCTCCAGTGAGCAGCCGGGCTTTCTTTCCTGGAGGATGGACTGGTTGGATCTTCTCGCAGTCCAAGGCACTCTCAGAACTTTCTTCCAACACCACAGTTCAAAAGCATCCATCTTCCTTGGCTCAGCCTTCCTGAAGGTCCAGCTCTCACATCCGGAGGTGACGACAGGGAAGACCATGGCTTTGACTAGGCAATGGATCTTGGTTGCCAGTCTGATGTCTCTGCTCTTTACTATTTGATCGAGACTGGACATTGCTCTCCTCCCATGAAGGAAGCGTCTTCTGATTTCCTGGCCACAGTCTGCATCTGCAGTAATCTTTGCGCCTAGAAATACAAACCCTGTCACGGCCTCCACATTTTCTCCCTCTATTTCCCAGTTGTCAATCATTCTTGTTGCCATCATCTTGGTTTTTTTGATGTTTAGCTGCAACCCGGCTTTTGCGCTTTCTTCTTCCTCCTTGATTAGAAGGCTCCTCAGCTCCTCCTCGCTTTCGGCCATCAGAGTGGTGTCATCTGCATATCTGAGGTTGTTGATGTTTCTTCCAGCCATTTCCACCCCAGCTTTGCATTCATCCAGCCCCGCACATCCTCGCATGATGTGTTCTGCATACACGTTAAAAAGGTTGGGTGAGAGGATGCAGCCTTGCCGTACGCCTTTCCCAATCTTGAACCCGTCTCCTGTTCCGTGGTCAGTTCTAACTGTTGCTCCTTGATCCTTGTACAGATTCCTCAGGAGAGAGACAAGGGGGCTTGGGATGCCCATCCCACCAAGGACTTGCCACCATTTATGATGATCCACACAGTCAAAGGCTTTAGAAGAGTCAATGAAGCAGAAGTAGATGTTTTTCTGAAACTCCCTGCCTTTCTCCATTATCCATTATCATAATAATAATAATAATAATAATAACAACAACAACAACAACAACAACAAATATGAGGATTTAAAAATCGAACTGCAAAGACTGGCACAAGCCAGTCAAGGTGGTCTCAGTGGTGATGGGCACACTGGGTGCAGTGTCTAAAGACCTTGGCCTGCACTTAAACACAATCGGCGCTGACAAAATTACCATCTGCCAGCTGCAAAAGGCCACCTTACTGGGATCTGCACCACTATTTGCCGACACATCTCACAGTCCTAGGCACTTGGGAAGTGTCCGACGTGTGACCCAATACAACAGCCAACAGAGTGTCTGCTGTGGACTCATCTTGTTGTGTTTCAAATAATAACAACAACAACAACAAACAACAACAACAACAACAAATGCCATCAAAGCCAGAATTGAAAAGTTGATGACAGATTCTAAGTGTAAACTCTGCAAGGAAGCAGGCAAAACAATGGATCACATCCTCAGCTGCTGCAAGAAGATTGTGCAGACAGACTGCAAGCAGAGGCACAACACCATTGCTCAGATGATCCACTGGAACTTGTGCCACACATACCATCTGCCTGCGACAACTGACTGGTGGGATCACAAGCCGGAAAAAGTTACAGAACATGAACACGTCATACTTCTCTGGGACTTCCAAATTCAGACAGACAGAGTTTTGGAGCACAGGACGATTGTTGGAAAAATCAATGTATGGATCATCGATGTTGCAATCCCAGATGACAGTAGAATGAATGAGAAGCAACTGGAAAAGGTTACACGAGATGGGGATTTAAAGATCAAGCTGCAAAGAGTCAGGCACAAGCCAGTCAAGGGGGTGCCAGTGGTGATCGGCACTATGGGTGCAGTGCTTAAAGACCTTGGTCTGCACTTGAAAACAATCGGTGCTGACCAAATTATCACTTGGCAGCTGCAAATGGCTGCGTTACCTGAATCTACACGCATTATTTGCCGATACATGACATTGTCCTTGCCACTTGGATATTTTTTACAGTGATATTGTTTGCTGTGTACTAGTCTTGTTAGGAGCCCCCGGTGGCGCAGTGGGTAAAAGCACTGAGCTGCTGAGCTTGTTGATCGAAAGGTCACAGGTTCGATTCCGGGGAGCGGCGTGAGCTTCCGCTGTCAGCCCTAGCTTCTGCCAACCTAGCAGTTCGAAAACATGCAAATGTGAGTAGATCAATAGGTACCGCTCCGGCGGGAAGGTAACGGCGCTCCATGCAGTCATGCCGGCCACATGACCTTGGAGGTGTCTACGGACAACGCTGGCTCTTCGGCTTAGAAATGGAGATGAGCACCACACCCCAGAGTCAGACATGACTGGACTTAATGTCAGGGGACTACCTTTACCTTTACCTAGTCTTGTTATGTATCTAATACTAATACTAATAATATTAACCAATCTTGTTGTAATAATAGTATTAATAGTAATAATAAGAATAATATGATAGTCCTCGGTCATGTATAATAATAATAATAATAATAATAATAATAATATCAGCATGCATTATTTGCCGATACATCACATAGTCCTAGACACTTTGATGGCATTATTGGCCTCCCAATAAGATACTTCCTTTGTCTATATTTTTTTCAGATTTCGACCATTGCTGTCATTTCCAAACGTCAGCATTTCAAAATGCAATTGAAGCAACCGAAGACTCATCTTGCAAGGAAATCCCCTTAAGGTTGCCATGACTCGAACACGAAGTCGTGGCAGGACAGCAGCAAACGTTGCCAAGGCAAAGCAAAGCCAACAAACAGAAGTACAAACCTCAGCCTTTGCAAATGTGAAAAATGCAAGGAGTGAAGGCAAAAAAATGTGGGTGGGGCAGATTCTATTGGCCCTTGAATTGCGGAAAGATTTGGCACCGTTTTCCGTTCTCGAAGCCACCGACAATATGATTTGTAATGGGAACAAGGTGGGTGTAGCTTAAAACAACTTGCAGGGTGGGAACATGTTTACACCTTTGGTGAACGCATAGACAATGATGCGCCCTTCAGTGCTTTCCGATGTGGAAAAGTTCTGGATGGTGCCTCTTTTTTGGTTCACTGCTTTGTATTTAGGTACATTAGGTAAAGGTAAAGGTCATTACGGTCTTTGCCTGGCTTCAAGATGGCGATGACTCTTGCTTTCCTCCAGATTTTGGGGATCTGACAGGATGCAGGGCAGTTGTTCATCAGCTCCAGCAACCAGCGCCTTGCTTTTGGACCAAAGGGTACATTATGTAAATGTAAAGGTTTCCCCCTGGAATTAAGTCTAGTCGTGTCCGACTCTGGGACTCTGGCGGTCATTGCGGTTTCTAAGCTGAAGAGCCGGCGTTGTCCATAGACACCTCCAAGGTCATGTGGCCAGCATGACTGCACGAAGTGCTCTTACCTTCCCACCAAAGTGGTATCTATTGATCTACTAACATTTGCATGTTTTCGAACTGCCAGGTTGGCAGAAGCTGGGGCTAACAGTGGGAGCTCACCCCACTCCCTGGATTCAAACCGCCGACCTCTTGGTAAGGAAGTTCTGCAGCTCAGTGATTCAACCTGCTGCACCACCAAGTGCTCCTTACTTGAGGGATATTAAGACCTCTAGATCCATGGGCTTTTCCTATTATTATTATTATTATTATTATTAGCATCATCATCATTACTATCATCATCACTATCATCACCATCATCACCATCATTGTTTCTAGCGCCCACTTTTTGCTTGATGTTCAGGCAGTGCTTCTTGTAGGTCAGAGCACGGTCCAGAGTGACTCCTCCCAGGTATTTGGGTGTGCTGCAATGCTCCCGTGGGATTCCTTCCCAGGTAATCATCCTCAGAGCTTGGGATGCTTGTCTGTTCTTAAGGTGAAAGGCACATGTCTGTGTTTTAGATGGGTTGGGGATCAGCTGGTTTTCCCTGTAATAGGCAGTAAGAGCACCTAGAGCTTGAGAGCTTCTGTTCAACCATCTCAACCAGTGATGAGATGTGATGGCACAATGAGCAGTGATGGCACAGTCATCAGCATAAATGAAGTTTTCTGTCCCTTCTGGCAGTGGCTGGTCATTTGTGTAGATGTTGAACATTGATGGAGCATATTACGAGGGTTGAATGAAAAGTAATGCCTCCACCTTCGTTACTTGGGTTTGTATGGGAATATTTTAATAAATCAAATGCAGAAAATATCCTTAGAATGTGCTCTTTAACTATCACTATTCACTTTTCGACATAATCACCAGACAATTGGATACATTTCCGCCAACGATGAGCAAGTTTTCCGAAGCTGTCACAGAAGAAGTCGACACTTTTTTTTTTCGCAACTCATCGTGCACAGATCTTCCGATAGCCAATCAAAGCAATAATGTGACCCACACATTCTTGTGAAATGCCAATTATGCTTGAATTTTCTCTCTGAGTGATAAGACGATCATTCTGAATCAATCTGTCAACCTTTTGCTTGTGAAACTCAGTGGTTGCTCTTGTCAAGCTAAGACACAACTTGACAGAAGCAAATGCTAGATACACCAGATACAGCTCTGTAAAATCATGGACTCTGGAGACGTCAGGTTACAAGGAAAACTCAGTTTACTAAGCACAGAGCAAAAGCACATCCATCTTCAGCGAGCGACACACAGGAACACACAGAGAAAATGGAAGTCAAAACAGTTCTTTTGCAGCTGCTTAGCTCTGTTGCTGCAAATGGTTAACTCCCTAAATTTTCTCAGCAGCAGAGAGCTTATCTTAAGGTCACTCAATCACAGCCTCAACATAAACATTTCAGCATAGCATTACACTCTAAGTGGCATCCATATTGGTAATACAATATGGTAATACACGGTTTGTGTCCTTTTTAAGGGCATATGCCGCGGCAATAAAAGCCGCAAAGAAGGCCTTCTTTGCGGCCACTATTGCGTCTGCAAAGAACCGTCCGGCTGAGCTGTTCCGAATTGTCAGAGGCCTTTTAAATCCCACCACTCAAGGTGGGAACCCTGACGATTCGACTTCTCGCTGTGAAGCTTTTGCTCAGTTCTTTGCAGACAAAGTCGCTTTGATCCGTTCTGGTCTGGATACCATGTTAATGGCAGTCTCTGAGGATGTAACACGAGCACCTGCTTGTCCAGTTTTGATGGATTCATTTCAATTGGTGAAACCCGAGGATGTGGACAATATACTTGGAGGAATGAGGCCAACCACATGCATCCTAGACCCCTGCCCATCCTGGCTTCTAAAGGAGGCCAGAGGGGGATTGGCTGAGTGGGTTAAGGTGGTGGTTAATGCTTCCCTTCGGGAAGGCAAGATTCCAGCGAGCTTAAAACAAGCTATAATAAAACCGCTGTTGAAAAAACCATCACTGGACCCCACTAAATTCGACAACTATCGGCCAGTTTCCAATCTCCCCTTCTTGGGCAAAGTCTTGGAACGTGTGGTGGCCTCACAACTCCAGGTATTCTTGGTAGACACGGATTATCTAGACCCGGCACAGTCTGGCTTTAGGCCGGGACATGGTACCGAGACAGCCTTGGTCGCCTTAGTGGATGATCTGCGTCGGGAGCTCGACAGGGGGAGTGTGTCCCTGTTGGTGCTGCGCGACCTCTCAGCGGCCTTCGATACCGTCGACCACGGTATCCTTCTGGGACGCCTCGCGGGGATGGGTCTTGGAGGTACTGTTTTGCAGTGGCTCCGCTCATTCCTCGAGGGTCGATCTCAGAAGGTGTTACTGGGGACACCTGTTCAACCCCACAACCATTGTCTTGTGGGGTTCCTCAGGGCTCAATATTGTCTCCCATGTTGTTTAACATCTACATGAAGCCGCTGGGGGAGATCATCCGGAGTTTCGGGGTACGGTGTCATCTGTACGCGGATGATGTCCAACTCTGTCACTCCTTTCCACCTGTTACTAAGGAGGCTGTCCAGGTCCTGAACCGGTGCTTGGCCGCTGTGACGGTCTGGATGGGGGCGAACAAATTGAAATTGAATCCAGACAAGACAGAGGTCCTCCTGGTCAGTCGCAAGGCCGAACAGGGCATAGGGTTACAGCCTGTGTTGGATGGGGCCGCACTCCCCCTGAAGACGCAGGTTCGCAGCTTGGGTGTGATCCTGGACTCATCGCTGAGCCTGGAACCCCAGGTTTCGGCGGTGACCAGGGGAGCATTTGCACAGCTAAAGCTTGTGCGCCAGCTGCGCCCGTACCTTGGGAAGTCTGACTTGGCCACGGTAGTCCACGCTCTGGTTACATCCCGTTTAGACTACTGCAACGCTCTCTACGTGGGGTTGCCTTTGAAGACAGCTCGGAAGCTCCAACTAGTCCAACGCTCGGCAGCCATGATTTTAACAGGAGCGGAGCGCAGGGAGCATACAACCCCCCTGTTGCGCCAACTCCACTGGCTACCGATCTGCTACCGGGCTGAATTCAAAGTGCTGGCGTTGGCCTTTAAAGCCCTAAACGGTTCCGGCCCAAGCTACCTATCTGACCGCATCTCTGCCTATGAACCCACCAGGACTTTGAGATCTTCCGGGGAGACCCTGCTCTCGATCCCGCCTGCTTCTCAAGCTCGGCTGGCGGGGACGAGAGATAGGGCCTTCTCGGTGGTGGCTCCTCGGCTGTGGAACGCCCTTCCTACGGACATTAGACTAGCACCATCTCTAATGGTATTCCGCAAAAAGGTGAAGACCTGGATGTTTGTGCAGGCGTTTGAGTAATTTAGTGCAATCTGGTAATGGAACATAGGAATGGAACAATGGACGACGAACCTGGACTACGCTTGGATGATGATAAGATTGGGTACGGTTGTTTTTTGTAATAATTGTGCATTGTAATTGCTTATTGGTAATTTATGGATAATGTGTTAAGTCAATTGTTATATGTTGTATGGAACCACTGCTGTTTCTACTGTTTTTACTGTTTGTGAACCGCTGTGAGTCGCCTTCGGGCTTGAGATACAGCGGTATAGAAGCAAAGTAAATAAATAATAATAAATAAATAAATGAAGCAGAGAGTGTTTGAGGAACCGGGACATCTGTAGGGAGACCAAGGAACGTTTTGATAAAGCTAATTCTGCTCCCTTGGCAGCCACCTCTCCAATGCTGTGAGTGCAGCATTCTTCCAAATGAAGAAGAGGGTGTTTGAGGGCCAGGACATCCGTAGGGAAACCAAGGGGCTTGTTTATAAAGCTATTCCCCTCCCAACCCTGCTCTATGCCTGCGAGACGTGGACTGTCTACAGACGTCACATGCAACTCCTGGAACGATTCCATCAGTGTTGCCTCCAGAAAATCCTGCAAATCTCTTGGGAAGACAGGCGGACAAACGTCAGCATGCTGGAAGAAGGAAAGACCACCAGCATTGAAGCGATGGTCCTCCACCATCAACTCCGCTGGACCGGCCACGTTGTCCGGATGCCCGACCACCGTCTCCCAAAGCAATTGCTCTACTCCGAACTCAAGAATGGAAAACGGAATGTTGGTGGACAGGAAAAGAGATTTAAAGATGGGCTCAAAGCCAACCTTAAAAACCTCTGGCATAGAAACTGAACTAACAGCTGCCAAATACTTCAGTCATCAACCACAATAGTTCAATAACAATCAGATTACTAAATTTTGTATCATAATCAATCAAAATAATCATCATTTTCTTCAAATTATACTTTACTTTCTATATTAGCATCACAAACATTCATACTCTTCAATAAAGACAACACACAAACAAAACAACAAAATTCATCATAGAAAGCAAAAATGCTCCATTATCCAGTCATTTTACCATAAGAAAACGGAACGTTGGTGGGCAAAAGAGATTGAAAGATGGGCTCAACCCTAAAACCTCTGGCATAGACACTGAGGACTGGGAAGCCCTGGCCCTTGAGCGCTCCAGCTGGAGAACACACAGACATTTCATGGACATCAGGAATAACTCCCTGATCCTGAGAGTGTTCAGCAGTGGAACTCTCTGCCCCGGAGTGTGGTGGAGGCTCCTTCTTTGGAGGCTTTTAAGCAGAGGCTGGATGGCCATCTGTTGGGGGTGCTTTGAATGTGATTCTCCTGCTTCTTTGCAGGGGGTTGGACTGGATGGCCCACAAGGTCTCTTCCAACTCTATGATTCTATGTTCCTATGATTTTGGATAGCTGTGTTGTTTTCTTCTGTTGCATGACACTTCCTGACTGTGAGAGCGCTGTTCAGCAGTGGAACTCTCTGCCCCAGAGTGTGGTGGAGGCTCTCTTTGGAAGCTTTTAAACAGAGGCTGGATGGCCATCTGTCGGGGGTGCTTTAAATGCAATGTTCCTGCTTCTTGGCAGAATGGGGTTGGACTGGATGGTTCACGAGGTCTCTCCCAACTCTATGATTCTATCCTTCTTTACTTTTCACCTTGAAACAGACCTCGTTTCCTTACAGAGATTTCATCTGAACATTAGGAAGAACTTCCTGACTGTGAGAGCCATTCAGCAGTGGAACTCTCTGCCCCGGAGTGTGGTGGAGGCTCCTTCTTTGGAAGCTTTTAAACAGAGGCTGGATGGCCATCTGTTGGGGGTGCTTTGAATTTTCCTGCTTCTTGGCAGAATGGGGTTGGACTGGATGGCCCATGAGGTCTCTTCCAACCCTAACCCTAACCCTAGCCTTACCTGGCTAATGTCGGGTGCCCTTTCCCGCACACCGAACACACACAGACACTTCATGGGCATCAGGAAGAGCTGTTCAGCAGTGGAACTCTCTCTTTGCTTTTATGCAATGTTCCTGCTTCTTGGCAGAATGGGGTTGGACTGGATGGCCCATGAGGTCTCTTCCCACTCTATGATTCTATCCTTCTTTACTTTTCACCTTGAAACAGATAGTGCGAAGAAGTGGGGAGAAAACGTTGCAGCTCATCCAGCTGAAGTCCGATGAAGGCAAAGGCTTGTGAGGAAAAGCAGTTAGCGTCAGAGACATTAATTTCCCCTCGCTGGCGTTTGCTAAGAACGGGATGTGATAAGGGAAAGCTGCTTTGTCTGGCCGCTTTATAGATAAGCGTTGCTCGGTATAGAAATTGCAGCTACGCGGGAATATATATAAGAAGGAGCTCTTGGTGGCAGAGTTCGAGAGAGCGGCTGAGCCAAAGAAGAGGATTAAGCCATGGATATGGCCTTTGGAGCTCCGCAAGGAGAGGGAAATGTCACCGAGCCATGCTACCGAGATTGGCGCATTATGCGTGCTGTGAAGGTGGAAGGGCTGAGTTCAGGTCTCACCTTTGGAGTGAACCCCGCCATTCGCCCGTGGCCGAAAGATACGTCACAATCCGTTTGAGGCTCCGTGAGTCATTTCCAAAGTGGTTCCAGATGTGAGGAATTAGTTGAGGACAATGACGAAAAGTGCGGATTGTGGACCCGTGAAAATTCGTGAAAATGCAGAGATTCGGAAATAAAATGATGTCAAACGTTTTCAAGCACAACTCGGTAGTCAACTTATGTCACAAGCTGATCTGTGAATAAATTAAATCTGTATGAGCGAAACCCACAAATTCCAGATGTTGGAATTTGTTGTACAGACACACAGCTACCTCTATTCTCCTATGAACTAGAAGTCTTAAGAATTTGGGGCTACATTCTAGGAAACTCTGTAGAATACAATCGGCTGTCCCAGGTCATAATATCAAAAGACTTGCATTCATCAGAGGAAATCTGCTACAAAACAGGAGCTTTTTTGTTGAGTTCCAGAGTCAGAGAAGCAGGTGACAAAGACCGAAGAATGGCCTGCCTCAGGGGAGCGTGCTTTCTCCATCAATGTTTAACATTTACACAAATGACCAGCCACTGTCAGAAGAGATAGAAAGTTTCATCTATGCTGACGATCGTGCCATCACCGCCCAAGCAGGGAGGTTCGAAATGGTTGAACAGAAGCTCTCTGAAGCTTTAGGTGCTCTTACTGCCTATTACAAGGAAAACCAGGTTGCTCCATCAATGTTTAACATTTACACAAATGACCAGCCACTGCCAGAAGGGACAGAGAATTTAATCTATGCTGACGATTGTGCCATCACCACCCAAGAAGGGAGCTTTGAAATGGTTGAACAGAAGCTCTCTGAAGCTTTAGGTATTCCTACTGCCTATTACAGGGAAAACTAAATTGCACAATCAATGTTTACACAAATGAAAAGCCACTGCCATAAGGGATAGAGTGTTTCATCTATGCTGATGATCATGCCATCACCGCCCAAGCAGGGAGCTTTGAAATGGTTGAACAGAAGATCTCTGAAGCTTTAGGTATTCCTACTGCCTATTACAGGGAAAACTAGATTGCACAATCAATGTTTACACAAATGAAAAGCCACTACCAGAAGGGATAGAGTGTTTCATCTATGCTGATGATCGTGCCATCACCGCCCAAGAAGGGAGCTTTGAAATGGTTGAACAGAAGATCTCCAAAGTTTTAGGTGATCTTACTGCCTATTACAGGGGAAACCAGATGATCCCAAATCCATCTAAAATGCAGACGTGTGCTTTTTGTCTTAAGAACAGACAAGTATCTTGAGCTTTGAAAATGACCTGGGAAGGAATCCCACTGGAGCATTGCAGCACATCAATACACCTGGGATTTATCTTGGACCGTTATCTGACTGCTTGACTATTAAACTAAAAGTGGGTGCTAGAAATAATATTGTACGAAAGTTGACTGGCACAACCTGGGAATCGCAAGCAGACACAGTGAAGACATCTGCCCTTGCGCTTTGCTGCAGTGCTGCTAAGTACTCATTCCCAGTGTGGAATACATCTCACCATGTTAAAATAGTGGATGTGGATTTTAATGAGACATGCAGCATTATCACAGGGTGTCTGTGCTCTACACTACTGGAGAAATTACATTGTTTAGTTGGTATCGCACCACTTGACATCTGCCGGGAAGTTGCAGCCAGCAATGAAAGGACCAAGACAGTGACATCTCCGGACCATCCTCTGTTCGGATATCAGCCAGCATGCCAACGCTTTCAATGAAGAAACAGCTTCCTAAGATCTACAGAGATACTCGCAGGAACACCTCAGCAAGCGAGAGTCCAAAAGTGGCAGGCTAAAACCTGGAATCAGGATGAGGGACTTCCTCAGAAGATGGGGTGACTTGGAAGGTACTGAACTGGCTGGAGAAATTATATTATTTAATTGGTATTGCACCACCTGACATCCTATGGGAAGTAGCAGCCAATAATGAAAGGACGTAGGCAGTAACATCTCTGGCCTATCCTCTGTTTGGATATCAGCTAGCACGCCAATACCGTAAATCAAGAAATAGCTTCCTAAGATTGACAGAGATACTCGTAGGAAGACCTCAGCAAGCAAGAGTCCAAAAGTGGCAGGGTCGGATTAAGGCGACTTGGGCAACTTGGAAGCTTTAGGTGCTCTTACTGCATATTTCAGAGAAAACTAGCTTGTTCCATCAATGTTTAACATTTACACAAATGACCAGACACTGCCAGAATGGATAGAGAGTTTAATCTATGCTGACGATCATGCTATCACTGCCCAAGCAGGGAGCTTTGAAATGGTTGAACAGAAGCTCTCTGAAACTTTAGGTACTGAACAGACTGCGCTCTGGCACCACGAGATGCAGAGCCAATATTCAGAAATGGGGCCACAAAGTGGAGTCCACGACATGCAAGTGCAGAGGAGAGCAAACCACAGACCACCGACTACAATGCAGCCACGTGCACAATGGAGGACCTTCTCACAGCGACACCAGAAGCACTCCAAGTGCTCCCTTGAGTTTTCCCTCTGCTCTGGTTTCTGCTTCACGTGGAAACGCCTCCAAAGGTGAGCTCAGTGCAGGCAATAAAACTCCGTTATGGGATCTGCAAAACCCATTACGAGAGGGATGTGTCCACGAACATGGCCAGTGAGGTCAGTGGTGGTGTATCTTCTGACATTTTCCCTATCTTTATAGAGATCTGAGTGTTCTCAAAGAGAAGGCATCGTGGCATCGTAATCCACGTATTACATGAGAACTCTGGTTCGAATTTCTGCGTGGCCAATCACCCTGGATTGATGCACAAGAGATTCGAATTGCGAAGCATTCTCCGTGCTGGACAATTGGACTTCCTGCCTGGACTGAATGCAAACGGCGCTACCAATCGTCACGTCTCGTTTCCGGAGCTTTGTGCAAATCAATCTCTTATTGTACAACCTGGGAGCCAACTCGACACGTCAGCACCCTTTTCCTGGCTTCAAAACAAAGGTGTCACCAAGACAACTGCGATCAAATACGTCGTGCCGTTGTTTAACAGTCAGTGAAAGGGAACCCGGATTTTGAACCCGGCTTCAAACTTGCCTAGTTGTCTGGAACCGGCTGCTTCCAGAAGCCGATTCTTTAGCCGAGAGTAAACACACAACCATAGAATCATAGAATCCTAGAATCAAAGAGTTGGAAGAGACCTCCTGGGCCATCATCCAGTCCAACCCCATTCTGCCAAGAAGCAGGAATATTGCATTCAAAGCACCCCTGACAGATGGCCATCCAGCCTCTGTTTAAAAGCTCCCAAAGAAGGAGCCTCCACCACACTCTGGGGCAGAGAGTTCCACTGCTGAACGGCTCTCACAGTCAGGAAGTTCTTCCTCATGTTCAGATGGAATCTCCTCTCTTGTAGTTTGAAGCCATTGTTCCGCGTCCTAGTCTCCAAGGAAGCAGAAAACAAGCTTGCTCCCTCCTCCCTGTGGCTTCCTCTCACATATTTATACATGGCTATCATATCTCCTCTCAGCCTTCTCTTCTTCAGGCTAAACATGCTCAGTTCCCTAAGCCGCTCCTCATAGGGCTTGTTCTCCAGACCCTTGATCATTTTAGTCGCCCTCCTCTGGACACATTCCAGCTTAGAGTCAATATCTCTCTTGAATTGTGGTGCCCAGAATTGGACACAATATTCCAGGTGTGGTCTAACCAAAGCAGAATAGAGGGGTAGCATTACTTCCTTAGATCTAGACACTAGGCTCCTATTGATGCAGGCCAAAATCCCATTGGCTTTTTTTTGCCGCCACATCACAACCATGCCGCACCGCTTCCAAAAAAATCCCAGGCTTCTCCATATGGCTGGAAAACCATATTGACATTAGGCTAGCAAGCCTTAGCTCTCCTGATTTTGAAATGCAATCCCCAAACCCAAACCCAATCCTGGGAGCCATATGTGGTCCCTTGGGCTCTTGTCTCAGGCCCCCCCCCCCATCCTATCCCCTCTTCCTTCTCTCATTCCTTCCTCCTTCCCTCCCTCTTTCTCCTTCTTCATCCTTCTCCTTCCATCTTTCTTTCTCTCCCTCTCTCCTTCTTTCACCTCCCTTCCCTCTCTTCTCCTTCTTTCCTTCCTTCCCTTTCTTCCCTCTTTTCTTCTTCTCTTTTCCTCCCTCTTCTCTCTCTCCCTCTTTCTCCTTCTTCCTCCTTCCTCCATTCCTTCTGTCGTCTTTCCTTCTCTATTTCCTCCCTCCTCCCTCTTCCTTCCATCTGTCATTCCTTCCTTCTCTCTTTCCTCCCTTCTTCCCTTACTTCCTCCCATACTTCCCTTCTGCCCTTTGATCCTTCCTTCCCTCATTTCCTCCTTCCTTTCCCCTTTTCTTTCCTCTTTCCTCCTCCTTTCCCTCCCTCTTCTCCTTCCTTCCTCTTCTTCCTTCCTTCTCCTTCCTTCTTCTCCCTCTTTCTCCTTCCTTCCTTCCTCTCCTCCCTTCTTCCTCCCTCCTTTCTCCCCTCTTTCCCTTTCCTTCCTTCCTTCCTTCCCTTCCTTCCTTTCTTCCTTCTTTCTCCTCCTTCCTTCCATCTTTCCTCCCTCCTTCTCTTCCCTTTCTCCTTCCTTCCTTCCCTCCCTCCGATCCTTTCTTCCCTCATTCCTCCCTCCTTCTCTTTCTTCCTCTTTCTCCTTCCTCCCTTCCTCCCATCATTCCTTCCTTCCTTTCCTCCGATCCTTCCTTCCATCATTCCTCCCTCCTTCTCTCTCCCTTTCTCCTTCCTTCCTTCCCTCCCTCCGATCCTTTCTTCCCTCATTCCTCCCTCCTTCTCTTTCTTCCTCTTTCTCCTTCCTCCCTTCCTCCCATCATTCCTTCCTTCCTTCCTTTCCTCCGATCCTTCCTTCCATCATTCCTCCCTCCTTCTCTCTCCCTTTCTCCTTCCTTCCTTCCCTCCCTCCGATCCTTTCTTCCCTCATTCCTCCCTCCTTCTCTTTCTTCCTCTTTCTCCTTCCTCCCTTCCTCCCATCATTCCTTCCTTCCTTCCTCCTTCCTTCCATCATTCCTCCCTCCTTCTCTCTCCCTTTCTCCTTCCTTCCTTCCCTCCCTCCGATCCTTTCTTCCCTCATTCCTCCCTCCTTCTCTTTCTTCCTCTTTCTCCTTCCTCCCTTCCTCCCATCATTCCTTCCTTCCCTCTTTCCTCCCTTCTTCCCTCCATACTTCCCTTGCCCTTTGGTCCTTCCCCCTTTCCTCCCTCCTTCCCTCTCTCCTTCTTTCTTCTTCCGCCCTTCCCTCATTCCCTCCCTCCCTTTGATCCTTCCTTCCATCTTTCCTCCCTCCTTCCTCCTCTCTTTCTGTCCTTCCTTCTCTCTTTCCTCTCTCTATTCCCTTCCACGCTTCCTTCCTCACATCCTTCTCTTTTTCCTTCCTTCTTTCCTCCTGGAGGATGTTTAGCTGGGAGAAGGGAATGTGTCCTTGTGAATCTTCCTGAGACAGCTTCGTCCTTCCTTCTTTCACCCCTCATCCCCAATGCCAACCAACCCGAGTCCCCCATTGCCATCATGAATATCAGCATGAACATCAGAAACATCAGGCACAATAACCTTCTGCACATTTCTCACTCTCTGGAGCTGATGTAGTTTCTTTGCCTTGGCCTCAACCTTGAAGAAGAGATACTAGACCAGCTTCGGGCATAACGAGTGAAGATACCAGCCTGCATTTGAACGGAAACACCTTGCCCTTTGTTAAAAGCCGCTTCCCCTTTCCGACAAAGCAGGGTGTCATTTTGTTCGCCAGTCACTTCATCGAGAACCCCTAGTGCAAAGGCATGCTGTTCCGCTGGGTTATTTGATGTGCTCACTGTTGGGCTCCTTATAGACCGGCTTCGGGCAAAACAAGTGAAGACACCAGTCTGTATTTGAACTGAAACACCTTGCCCTTCGTTAAAAGCCGCTTCCCCTTTCCGACAAAGCAGGGTGTCATTTTGTTTGCCAGTCACTTCATCGAGGACCCCTAGTGCAAAGGCATGCTGTTCTGCTGGGTTATTTGATGTGCTCACTGTTGGGCTTCTTGCAGCAACACCGGAAGCACTCCAAGTGGCCAGATACTGGTCAAAGGACATTTAACCAGCTACCAAACTCACAAGCTGTGTATTTTTCTGTTTGTTTGCTTTGTTCTGTTAGACTGGTTGTTCTGACACGACAAATAAATACTGTTGGGCTCTGCATAGACCAGCTTCGGGCATAACGAGTGAAGATACCAGTCTGTATTTGAATTGAAACACCTTGCCCTTCGTTAAAAGCCGCTTCTCCTTTCTAACAAAGCAGGGTATCATTTTGTTCGCCAGTCACTTTATCGAGGACCCCTAGTGCAAAGGCATGCTGTTCTGCTGGGTTATTCGATGTGCTCACTGTTGTCGAATGTCAAGATGCAGGCAGGGATAAAAAAAAAAAACAGCAACAACAAGATATTTTTTTGTGAAGGGAGCCTAATTGGGCTTCGGCGTAGCAGCATGCGCAGCAGTATTTACAACATACGGTTTGAAAATAATTTTGGTTTTGTTTTTGAAGGCGTGGCATGCTCTCGCTGTCACGGTTGTTTTCTCGTCCTTCGAAACAAGACAACGTCGTTCAGGTACGCAGAGCGAGATGTCACGGGCCCGGTCGTCTTTGTCGTTCCCCGCTCATTTGATTTTGCGGCTGTCATCTTGACGAAGGTCATTACGTTTTTGGTCAGAGGGGCTGCGCAACTGACAAATTTGCCGGCGGCTTCGTTTCCGAGCACTCGCTCCCATTTCCCCCCCACCAATGTCACTTTGCTTTGAATGCTGGAACCATCGCCGCTCGCTTTGACAATGCTGCTTCGCGTTTTATTTCGCCCGTCTTTGCAGCAAACCAGATCTCCCCCAGGTGGGTAGAGCGGAAAATAAAAGAGCAGAGAAGATGGGCAAGTAGGCATATCCCGTTACTCCCTTCGGCACTTCAAACGCTCCGTGCGGTAATTGGTTTGGGTTTTTATTTAACCAATGTATAAATCAAACGTCTTGGCTGTATGTCAAGAAATATATATTTTTTTTGTCGGTTCATTCAACTTTCACGACGTGGCTGTGAATATTTTATGAAGAGTCTTAGAATTATGATGACAGGCTCTTCATGTTCCTTTTGGGAAGGGAGCACGAAGTCGGCGAGGCGTCAATCTCACCGCACGGGCAACATACCTAGGTCTTTCCTTTCAATACTGTACATGGCAGTCTGCCAGTCTTCAGGGCAGCAAACATCAGTGAATTGGCTCCCTCTAGAGGACAGGAGGGTCCACATTATTCACTTCGCTTAGGCGATCCCTCGTTGTCTTCCAAGATTCGTGACTGTGGAGCCCTTTTCTTGACTTGCAGTGAGGGCATCGATTTCCAGGTGGAAGGCAGTCTCAGTCGGGGTTGGCTTGATGTGCCTTCCTCTTGGCACGTCTCTCTCTTTTGCCCTCTTCAAATTCTACAGCACTGCTGGTCACAGCTGACCTCCAGGGCCAGGGCTACCCAGTTCTCGGTGTCTATGCCAGTTTCTAAGGCTGGCTTTGAGACCGTCTTTCCATCTCTTCTCCTGCCCACCAACATTCCGTTTTCCGTTCTTAAGTTCGGAGTAGAGCAACTGCTTTGGGAGACGGTGGTCGGGCATCAAGGGCCACGGTTTCCCAGTTCTCTTTTGGTGTCTATGCCACAGTTTTTAATGTTAGCTTTAAGCCTGTCTTTCAATTTCTTTTTCTGTCCACCAACATTCTGTACTGGTGGTCTTTGCTTCTTCCAGAACGATAACGTGTGTCCGCATGTCTTCCCAAGAGATTTTCACAATGTGTTGTCAAAAGCTTTCATGGCTGGAATCACTGGGTTGCTGAGTTTTCCTGGCTGTCTGGCCATGTTCCGGAAGCATTCTCTCCTGACATTTCACCCACATCTATGGCAGTTGTCTAGTTTCTAACAGGCCTCACAACCTCTGAGGATGCCTTACTTCCTCCCATACTTCCCTTTGATCCTTCCTTCCCTCCTTCCTCCTCTCTCTCCTTCTTTCTCCTTCCTTCTTTCCCTCATTCCTCCTTCTCTCCCTTTCTCCTTCCATCCTTCCTTTTGTCCGTCTTCCTTTCCTTCTCTTTCCTCCTCCCTTCCTTCCCTCCCTTTGGTCCTTTCTTCCTTCTTTCCTCCCTCCTTCCCTCTCTCCCTCTTTCTTCTTCCTTCCTTCCGTCTTTCCTTCCTTCTCTTTTTCCTCCCTCCTTCCCTCTTTCTCTTTCCTTCCTTCCATCATTCCCTCCTTCCCTCTTTCCCTTTTTTTCCTCCCTCCCTCCCTCCCTCCCTCCCTTCCTTCTTCCTTCCTTCTTCCTCTCCCTTCCCTTTTCTTTCCTTCCTTCCCTCTCTCCCTCTTTCTCCTTCCTTCCCTCCCTCCTCCTTCCTTCCTTCCTCCTTTTCCCTTCCCCTCTTTCTCCTTCCTTCCTTCCTCTTCTTCCTCCTTCCCTCCCTCCCTCCTTCCCTCTCCCTCTATGGCAGTTGTCTAGTTTCTAACAGGTCTCACAACCTCTGAGGATGCCTGCCAAAGATGTGGGTGAAACGTCAGGAGAGAATGCTTCTGGGACATGGCCAGACAGCCCAGAAAACTCTTAGATGTATTGTCGAAGGCTTTCATGGCCGGAATCACTGGGTTGTTGTAGGTTTTTTCGGGCTATATGGCCATGGTCTAGAGGCATTCTCTCCTGACGTTTCGCCTGCATCTATGGCAAGCATCCTCAGAGGTAGTGAGGTCTAACAGGCCTCACAACCTCTGGGCATGCCTGCCAAAGATGCAGGCGAAACGTCAGGAGAGAATGCTTCTAGACCATGCCATATAGCCTGAAAAAACCTACAACAACTCAACTCTTAGATGAATCCTTCCCTATTCATCAAACATTATCCAAAGTTTTAAAAATGACACACACTGAATAGAGGATTTGGACCGCTTTTATTAAAGCTTGTAAAGTAGGTGAGGGGCAGGGGAAGAGTGGAAAAATAAGATTTACACAAACACACACGTTTTTGCATTTGACACAATACGAAAACGAAGCAGCTGCATCTATCCAGTGTTCACATCGACCAGCCCAACATGAGACGTCCCCAAATCGCCAACATTGTACTGTGGGTACGAGCAGTTTGCTCAGTGTTGAATGGTGCAGCAGCACAAACACTCACGAAAAGGAGCGAGTCTTTCGTTGTAGGGTGTGAGACAACAACACGCATCTTCCACAGTCTGTAAGGAGTTACAGGCATGTGCTTTAGGGTCAAGGCGGGGCAGGAAGGGCTTTTCTCAGACCTAAAATAAGCCACAAATGTACATAGTAGGGAAGTATTGGCTTTAGCTTATGAGGAAACATCATTGCATAGTATCCCAACCAGCCCAGAAGCGGTGAGTGGGGAGATCGAGTTTGGAACGTCGGCGGACCATTTCCGCCTTTGTGGAATGGGGTTGGTCCAATGGGAACGGGGAAAGGAAATGAGAAGAAGCAAAAATCCCTCACTTATCTCGAGATTTCAGGGCCAAGAGGCTCTCAATTTCTATGGGAACCCTTTGTCGTTGGGTGGGTGACTCGTAACCCATGTGGAGACTCTGTACCTGAAGTGCCTACAGATTCAGGAGGGGGAGATGCCTTCAAGATCATGTTCCCGGCTCAGAAAGGAAACATTCAACATCAATTTAATATTGCATTTGGAATCAGTAAAAATGGAGACGCGCTACCTAGCTTGAAAGGAAAGGGAGGGAGAGAGGAAGAAAAAGACAACCGAGAGCAAATCCAAATATCACGCCGTTATCTTGACTGTGTCCTTTATCCTCTTTAGATGGGAAGGGATGAGCTTTTGTGTGAGAAAGAAGAATGAAATTTGCACAAGAAGACTCTTTTGGAAACCCTGATTTTGAATCTATGAGGGTTATCTGGAAAGTAAGGTTACAAGGCACGTAGCTCTCATGGGAGAAGTTGGTATCACTGCTGTGTAGCAGGAAGCCAGTGGAAGCGAATGAGCAGTGCCAGTCGTCAGTAGCTCATCCACTGGCATGGAGGTGATGGTTAGAGATGAGAATCCTCATTCTGTTTCCCTCCAAGTGCAAAGATTGCGCTGTACGAGGGATATCCGGAAAGTAAGGTTACAAGGCACATAACTCTTGCAGGGAATTTTTGCAGGGGAAGTTGGTATCACTGCTGTGTAGTGGGAAACCAGCAGAAGCGAACGAGCACTGCCAGTCGTCAGTAGCTCATCAACTGGCATTGTGGTGAAGGTTAGAGATGACCGTCCTCATTCCGTTTCCCTCCAAGTGCGAAGTTCTCACTGTACGGGGGATATCTGGAAAGTAAGGTTACAAGGCATGTAGCTCTCACAGGGAATTTTCACAGGGGAAGTGAGTATCACTGCCATTTAGTGGGAAACCAATGGAAACGAACGAGCACCGGGATTGTGGTGCAGCTGGATGAGTGTCAGCTGCATTAAAATCACTCGGACCAAAAGTTCTTGAGTTCGAAGCCGGCCCAGGTTGGAGTGGGTTTCCAACCAATTGTGTGTAGCCTGTTGTCGACCTTTGCAACCCGAAAGACAGTTGCATCTGTCAAGTAGGAAAATTAGGTACCACCTTAAAAGTGTGGGGAGGCTAAATAAACTGATTTATGAGGCCATAAAGAAGACTCCAGCAAAGCATTCCAGCGGGGAAGCATGCGGGGAATGCGGAAGTGCTTCATCAGCGTCGCAGATGGACGAGGAAAGCAACAGCTCCCCTGTATGTCTGTATATGTTTGTATGTCAAAAATTGGCAATGAATGTTTGCCATATATGTGTACATTGTAATCTGCCCTGAGTCCCTTGCGGGGTGAGAAGGGCGGAATATAAAAGCTGTAAATAAATAAATAGTTGTCAATAGTTCATCTGTAACCTTCACCACAATGCCAGTTGATGAGCCAGGTGATAGCACTGCTCATTCGCTTCCGCTAGCTCCCTGCTACCAACTTCCCTTGCAAAAATTCCCTGTGAGAGCTACATGCCTTGTAACCTTACTTTCCAGATATCCCTCATACAGTGCAAACTTTGCACTTGGAGGGAAACGGAATGAGGATACTCATCTCTAACCTTCACTACAATGCCAGTTGATGAGCTACTGACGACTGGCACTGCTTGTTCGCTTCCGCTGGCTTCCCGCTACACAGCAGTGATACCAACTTCCCCTGCGAAAATTCCCTGTGAGAGCTACATGCCTTGTAACCTTACTTTCCGGATATCCCTCGTACAGTGCAACCTCGCACTTGAAGAGAAACGGAATGAGGATGCTCATCTCTAACCTTCACCACAATGTCAGTTGATGAGCTACTGACGACTGGCACTGATCGTTCGCTTCCACTGGCTTCCTGCTACACAGCAGTGATACCAAGTTCCCCCACAGAAATTCCCTGCAAAAGCTATGTGCCTTGTAACCTTACTTTCCGGATATCCCTCGTACAGTACAAACTTCACACTTGAAGGGAAACAGAATGAGGACACTCCTCTCTAACCTTCACCACAATGCCAGTTGATGAGCTACTAACGACTGGCACTGATTGTTCGCTTCCGTTGGTTTCCCGCTACACGGCAGTGATACCAACTTCCCCTGTGAAAATTCCCTGCGAGAGCTATGTGCCTTGTAACCTTACTTTCCGGATATCCCCCATGCAGTGTGAACTTCTCACTTGAAGGGAAATGGAATGAGGATGCTCATCTTTAACCTTCACCACAATGCCAGCTGATGAGCTAGACGACTGGCACTGCTTGGGATACTAACTTCCCCTGCGATACCAATTTCCCCTGTGAAAATACGCTACGAGAGCTATGTGCATTGTCATAGAATCACAGATTTTGAAGAGACCTCATCGTCCATCCAGTCCAACACCATTCTGCCAGAATGCAGGAAAATTGCATTCAAAGCATCCCTAACAGATGGCCACCATACTTAAAAGTCTCCAAAGAAGGAGCCTCCACCGCACTCTGGGACAGAGAGAGAGTTCCACTGCTGAATAGCTCTCAGTTAGGAAGTTTTCCCTCATGTTTTTTCATTTTTTCTGCCTAAGTAGAGCATCTTGCATTTGTCCCTGTTGAACTTCATTTTGTTAGTTTTGCTTACTCTATTGTATATGTATGTTTTGGTATGCAGCTTTCCCTTTACTCTATATTTCTTGAGGTTGTGGGAGGGGCTGCTGGCCACATGATCAGATCTGGGACTGCTCAGAGCACAGACTCCATTTTAGAACACAGACGCCATGCACCGATCACGCCTGCTCTCCCCTCCCTGCTTGTTGGCATGAGCCCTCCCCAGCCTCGCAGGTTCTCCCTCGCCTGTACCTGCGCATCATGCTGCCATGCGCCAAGCATGCCTGCTCTCTCCTCCCCGCTTGTTGGTGTGAGCCTCTCTCAGCCTCACACATTCTCCCTCGCCCATACATACTGCCATGCACCAAGCACACCTGCTCTCCCCTCTCCGCTTGTTGGCGTGAGCCTCTCTCAGCCTCACACTCTCCCTCGCACATACAAGCCCATCATACTGCCATGTGCTAAGCACACCTGATCTCCCCTCCCTGCTTGTTAGTGTGAGCTTCTCCCAGCCTCACACATTCTCCTTTGACCGTACATGCCCACCATGCTGCCATGCGCCAAGCACACCTGCTCTCCCCTCCGCGCTTGTTGGCGTGAGCCTCTCTCAGCCTCGCACTCTCCCTCACCCATACATGCCCATCATACTGCCATGTGCCAAACACCTGCTCTCCCCTCCCGCTTGTTGGCGTGGGCCTCTCTCAGCCTCACACACTCTCCCTTACCTGTATGCCCACCATGCTACCATGCGCCAAGCACACCTGCTCTCCCCTCTCTGCTTGTTGGCATGAGCCTCTCTCAGCCTCACACACCCCTTGCCCACACATGCGCACAACGCATATGCCAAGCACGCCTGCTCTCCCCCCCCTGCTTGGCATGAGCCCTCCCCAGCCTCGCAGGTTCTCCCTCGCCTGTACCTGCGCATCACCCTGCCATGCCCCAAGCATGCCTGCTCTCTCCTCCCCGCTTATTGGTGTGATCGTCTCTCACCCTTGCACTCTCCCTCCCCCATACATGCCCATCATACTGCCATGTGCCAAGCACATCTGCTCTCCCCTCCTCGCTTGTTGGCGTGGGCCTCTCTCAGCCTCACACACTCTACCTTACTCATAAATGCCCACCATGGTGCCATGTGCCAAGCACACCTGCTCTCCCCTCTCTGCTTGTTGGCGTGAGCCTCTCTCAGCCTCGCACGCTCTCCCTTGCCCTCACATGCGCACCACACTGCCATGCACAAAGCATGCCTGCTCTCCCCTCCCAGCTTGTTGGCATGAGCCTCTCTCCAGCCTTGCATGCTCTCCCTCGCCTGCACATACACACCATGCTGGCATGCACCAAGCACGCTTGCTCTCCCCTTCCTTCTTGTTGGCATGAGATCCTCTCCAGCCTCGCACTCTCCCTCACCTGGACATATGAACCACACTGCCATGTGCCAAGCACGCCTGCTCTCCCCTCCCTGCTTGGAGTCTCAGAAACAGCCCTCCCCTTGGCTGAGGGGCCGGTGTTTGGTGGATTCACTGTCTGTTTCCAAAAAAGGAAGAGGACAGGCGGAGAGATCATCAGCCTTCTCTGCCAAAGGGGTTCCAAAGACCATCTGAAACCCCCTTGCGACGCCCCCAAGGTTGGGAAATGCTGGGCTGGGGGTTCGTACCATCTCTAGGAAGAACCCCTATGTAAAATATCTGTGCTTGGAGGGGCCGAAAGCTTTCCGCCAGGGACAAAGAAAACATGGCACTTTTGTGTTAACCTCAAGGGCCGGCGTGGAAT
The DNA here is from genome assembly GCF_025583915.1 of Anolis sagrei ordinatus. Lineage (NCBI taxonomy): Eukaryota > Metazoa > Chordata > Lepidosauria > Squamata > Anolidae > Anolis > Anolis sagrei. The sequence continues at coordinate 15,783,681 of NW_026844811.1, read as the reverse complement.
GGACGCCCGCCTCTTTGCGTGGGTCAGTTCTGCAGCTCCCTGGCAGCAACGTGGACTCGGTTCCAATAATCAGAGCCAACGAGGGTGATGCTGAAGAGCGTGCTGCACCCCAAAGGGGGGAAAAAGAAACAGACCCCGCAGCCTGTTGCCCGAGAGGATTGAGCAAAACGTTCTCTTTCCTAAAGCTAAGCTCCGCGTTCACATTTCTTGGTTCTGTGCGAAGCCTCCGGGCCCACCAGACGGCTTCTTCTGCCCTTTCGTGGCTCTCTGCTGGAGATGGAGGTCACTATTTACAAATCCTTGGGCGCCACGTAGTCGTTTACACATTGCTGACTCTGGTCTCCGCGGAAAGGGTTGTGCTGGTGCTGGAGGTCATGAGCGATCGCTCCCTTCGGACGTAGCGGGGTTTCCGGACTGCAAGGAGAAGAGACCTGCTTTTGAGAAAAGCACTGGAAACAAAGGTTTTCGCCATACATTGCAAAGACGTACCTGCTGGGACTACAACTCCCAGAATCCCCACAGTCTCCCCCAAAGAGTAGCCTATGCCTTGTTCTGCAAGAACTAAAATATGGTCCGCGGCCTCACTGTTACTACACCGTTGCAACAAGAGTGGCTGGTCCCTCAAAACCTTCTTATAGTGCCAAGGCTTATTAAATATGGTTTTCTGTTGACAAGCAGATGGTGACTACTGGGTGGCGTGTGTTCTGTATCAAAAACTAGAGCTGATGTGGTCTACCCAATGGATTTTTTTGAATTCCATTGGGTGGACCATAAAATTCATAAAATTGCATTGGATAGACCACATATGTTCTCTATCAAAAACTAGAGCTAATTGGATGAGACTCTGGTTTTCGAAGTCACAACATGGCTTTTGGAGCAACCTGTTGACTTCTCCAAGTGAAGCGTTTACCAAATATGGGAGAAGTGTGTGTCCCGAGGTGGCACCGATAGAGAGAATGACACAGAACTGGGCCAAGTTTCATTGCTCTCCGTCCACTGGAAGTGGGTCAGGGGAAAGCTTGAATGAATGCACTTTGTAAAGCTGACCAAAAACTGATTTGTTACCCTTTTGTTACTAATGTTGGAGCGTGCACCCTGTTCAAAGTGGTTCCTGGTCAAAATGGTCCCTTGTCGAAGTTGTCCCTGGTCAAGGTGGTCACTGGTGAAAGTGGATCCTGGTCAAAGTGCTCCCTGGTCAAAGTGGTCCCTGGTCACTGGTGAAAGTGGTCCCTGGTCATTGGTGAAAGTGGTCCCTGGTCAAAGTGGTCCCTGGTCACTGGTGAAAGTGGACCCTGGTGAAAGTGGACCCTGGTCAAGGTGAACCCTGGTCAAAGTGGTCCCTGGTCACTGGTGAAAGTGGACCCTGGTGAAAGTGGACCCTGGTCAAGGTAAACCCTGGTCAAGGTGGACCCTGGTCAAAGTGGTCCCTGGTCACTGGTGAAAGTGGACCCTGGTGAAAGTGGACCCTGGTCAAGGTAAACCCTGCTCAAAGTGGTCCCTGGTCAAGGTGGACCCTGGTCAAGGTGGACCCTGCTCAAAGTGGTCCCTGGTCAATGGTGAAAGTGGACCCTGGTGAAAGTGGGCCCTGGTCAAGGTGGACCCTGGTCAAGGTGGACCCTGGTCAAAGTGGTCCCTGGTCACTGGTGAAAGTGGACCCTGGTGAAAGTGGACCCTGGTCAAGGTAAACCCTGGTCAAAGTGGTCCCTGGTCAAGGTGGACCCTGCTCAAAGTGGTCCCTGCTCAAAGTGGACCCTGGTCATTGGTGAAAGTGGACCCTGGTGAAAGTGGGCCCTGGTCAAGGTGGACCCTGGTCAAAGTGGTCCCTGGTCACTGGTGAAAGTGGACCCTGGTCAAAGTGGACCCTGGTCAAGGTAAACCCTGGTCAAAGTGGTCCCTGGTCAAGGTGGACCCTGGTCAAGGTGGACCCTGCTCAAAGTGGTCCCTGGTCAAAGTGGACCCTGGTGAAAGTGGGCCCTGGTCAAGGTGGACCCTGGTCAAGGTGGACCCTGGTCAAGGTGGTCCCTGGTCAAAGTGGACCCTGGTCAAAGTTGTCCCTAGTCAAAATACTACATCATCATCATCAAGAGACCACACTTAGTGGGTGAAGAACCTCAGACTTTGCTGGGAAAAAAAATACTTTAAGGAATAGGATCCTGAAGTTACTAATAGCTAATCTCTATGTTTAAAGAAGAATTTATGGTGCCATCGTTCCAGCGGAGAGGCCCATTTTTAATTCAGCAAGCCCATCTCTGGGCCACTTGGGAATCTCTAGAGACGGCCAGAGCCACGAACATTCGACACAGAGCCCGGCAGAGTCATCTTCCTTTTCCGGCAACTATAAAGATCCCTTACAACCTCAAAATCCATCTATTTTAAAGCATGTGAGTGTTTAACAAGCCAACTTGATGTTTATGGCCAGAGACAGGCCTGATTGGTATTGTCAATTCTGTAGGTTCCAGGGTTTGGGGGATATCATTCAGAGAGTAATTTGGGGGATTTTTTTTAACGACGGGAAAGATGATCAAGATGTCAAGAAAGACGACAAGAAGATGACGGAACTGGGTATGTATATTTTCTATTTTTTTTTTTAACACACACACTCTTCGATAACAGGATAATAAAGCTTAGTGTAAAAATACCCCCAAAACAAGATTCTTACCTGAAGAAGGAGGTGATAACATGGATGCCTGTAAAGACAGAGAGGAGATTAGGATGTCTCCAAGTAGCACGAGAGGAAGGAGCTTCAAGCCAAGGAAAAATCAATAGGAATTCATATTCTCAGTGCAACTGGGAACCAATTCGAAATACAAATGGAAAAGCACTCTCTCGCACCAGAAAGACTGCTGACCGAAAGGCCGGCGGTTCAAATCCTCAGAGCGGGGTGAGCTCCCGTCTGTCAGTCCCAGCTTCCCATCCGGGGACATGAGAGAAGCCTCCCACAGGATTGTAAAATATCCAGGCGTTCCGTGGGCAACGTCCTTGCAGATGGCCAATTCTCTCACACCAGAAGGACTGCTGACCGAAAGGTTGGCGGTTCGAATCCTGGGAGTGGGCTGAGCTTCCAACTGTCAGCCCCAACTTCCCATGCGGGGACATGAGAGAAGCCTCCCACAGGATGGTAAAATATTCAGGCGTCCCCTGGGCAACGTCCTTGCGGACAGCCAATTCTCTCACATCAGAAGGACTGCTGACCGAAAGGTCGGCGGTTCGAATCCTGGGAGCAGGCTGAGCTTCCGTCTGGAAGCTCCAGCTTCCCATGCGGGGACATGAGAGAAGCCTCCCACAGGATGTAAAATATCCAGGCGTTCCGTGGGCAACATCCTTGCGGACAGTCAATTCTCTCACACCAGAAGGACTACTGACCGAAAGGTTAGCGGTTCGAATCCTGGGAGTGGGCTGAACTTCCATCTGTCAGCCCCAACTTCCCATGCGGGGACATGAGAGAAGCCTCCCAAAGGATTGTAAAATATCTAGGCGTCCTGTGGGCAAGGTCCTTGCAGACAGCCAATTCTCTCACACCAGGACTGCCAACCGAAAGGTCAGTGGTTTGAATCCAGGGAGTGGGGTGAGCTTCCATCTGTCAGCTCCAGTTTCCCATTCAGGGATGAGAGAAAAGCCTCCCACAGGATGGTAAAATATTCGGGCGTCCCCTGGGCAACGTCCTTGCGGACAGCCAATTCTCTCACATCAGAAGGACTGCTGACCGAAATGTTGGTTGTTCAAATCCCGGGAGTGGGCTGAGCTTTGGTCTATAAGCTCGTTTCCCATGCGGGGACATAAAAGAAGCCTCTCACAGGATGGTAACACATCTGGGCGTTCCCTGGGCAGCGTCCTTGCAGATGGCCAATTCTCTCACACCAGAAGGACTGCTGACCGAAAGGTCGGCGGTTCGAATCCTCAGAGTGGGGTGAGCTCCCATCTGTCAGCCCCAACTTCCCATGCAGGGATGTGAGAAAAGCCTCCCACAGGATGGTAAAATATCCAAGCGTCCCCTGGGGAACGTCCTTGTGGACAGACAATTCTCTCACACTAGAAGGACTGCTGACCAAAAGGTTAGCAGTTTGAATCCGAGGAGCGGGGTGAGCTCCCGTCTGTGAGCCCCAACTTCCCATGCAGGGATGTGAGAGAAGCCTCCCACAGGATGTTAACACATCCGGGCATCCCCTGGGCAAGGTCCTTGCAGACAGCCAATTCTCTCACACCAGGACTGCCAACCGAAAGGTCGGCGGTTTGAATCCCGGGAGCAGAGTGAGCTCCCATCTGTCAGTCCCAGCTGCCCATGCGGGGACATGAGAGAAGCCTCCCACAGGATGGTAAAATATCCAGGCGTCCCCTGGGCAACGTCCTTGCAGACGGCCAATTCTCTCATACCAGAAGGATTGCTGACCAAAAAGTTGGCAGTTTGAATCCAGGGAGCGGGGTGAGTTCCCGTCTGTCAGCCCCAACTTCCCATGCAGGGATGTGGTAAAACATCTGGGTGTCCCCTGGGCAGCATCCTTGCAGACTGCCAATTCTCTTACACCAGAAGGACTGCCAGCTAAAAGGTTGGCAGTTTGGATCTGGGGAGCAGGGTGAGCTCCCATCTGTCAGCCCCACCTTCCCATGTGGGGACATGAGAGAAGCCTCCCACAGGATTTGAATCCCGGGAGCAGAGTGAGCTCCCATCTGTCAGCCCCACCTTCCCATGTGGGGACATGAGAGAAGCCTCCCACAGGATGGTAACACATCCGGGCGTCCCCTAGGCAACGTCCTTGCAGACGGCCAATTCTCTCACACCAGAAGCGACTTGCAGTTGCTCAAGTCACTCCTAACACACACACACACAAACAAAAAAAACAAACGCATTTCTATTCATATTAAACCTATTATTGGAAATATAATTTTTATACTTACTGATTCAGCAGACTGTACAACAGATCCTAAAGGAGTGAGGATGAAAAGTGGGAAAGTGTTAGTAGGTAGAGTGGTCCCTCTCAACCCATGGCATTTAAGTATGAGCTCAAACCCCCAAGTCCCTATGCGGTAATCCACTCCGAGTCCCTCGGGGAGAAGGGCAGAATATAAATAAAGAGTTGTTGTTATTGTTATTATTATTATTATTAAGTATCATATAGACCCAGCATTGCTTGGGTGTCATAGGGGATATGCCTGTCTACTTTCGCCCTTCTCCAGCTTTGAGTGTAGTGGTGGCTCCTTCTTCTACCAAAAACATTTTAGACCTTTGGTACTACCAAAGACACTTTAGACATTTGGTACTACCAAAAACTCTTTAGACATTTAGTACTACCGAAAACATTTTAGACATTTGGTACTACCAAAAACTCTTTAGACATTTAGTACTACCGAAAACATTTTAGACATTTGGTACTACCAAAAACTCTTTAGACATTTGGTACTACCGAAAACACATTAGACATTTGGTACTACCAAAAACACTTTAGACATTTGGTATTACCGAAAACATTTTAGACATTTGGTACTACCAAAAACACTTTACACATTTGGTACTACTGAAAACACATTCGACATTTGGTACTACCAAAAAATCCTTTAGACATTTGGTACTACCGAAAACACTTTACACATTTGGTACTACCGAAAACACTTTACACATTTGGTACTACCGAAAACACTTTACACATTTGGTACTACCGAAAACGCTCTAGACATTTGGTACTACCGAAAGCACTTTTTCACTTGGTACTACCGAAAACACTTTACACATTTGGTACTACTGAAAACACATTCGACATTTGGTACTACCAAAAAATCCTTTAGACATTTGGTACTACCGAAAACACTTTACACATTTGGTACTACCGAAAACACTTTACACATTTGGTACTACCGAAAACGCTTTAGACATTTGGTACTACCGAAAGCACTTTTTCACTTGGTACTACCAAAAACACTTTAGACATTTGGTACTACCAAAAACTCTTTAGATATTTGGTACTACCGAAAACACTTTAGACATTTGGTACTACCGAAAACACTTTAGACATTTGGTACTACCGAAAACACATTAGACATTTGGTACTACCAAAAACACTTGAGACATTTGGTACTACCAAAAACACTTTAGACATTTGGTACTACTGAAAACACTTTAGACATTTGGTACTACCGAAAACACTTTAGAAATTTGGTACTACCGAAAACACTTTAGACATTTGGTACTACCGAAAACACTTCGAAAACACATTAGACATTTGGTACTAACGAAAACTCTTTAGACATTTGGTACTACCGAAAACACTTCGAAAACACATTAGACATTTGGTACTACCGAAAACTCTTTAGACATTTGGTACTACCGAAAACACTTTAGAAATTTGGTACTACCGAAAACACTTTAGACATTTGGTACTACCGAAAACACTTTAGACATTTGGTACTACCGAAAACACTTTAGACATTTGGTACTATCAAAAACACTTTAGACATTTGGTACTACCGAAAACGCATTAGACATTTGGTACTACCAAAAACACTAGACATTTGGTACTACCGAAAACTCTTTAGACATTTGGTACTACCGAAAACACTTTAGACTTTTACATTGATAGATTAAGAAAGAGAACTCTCAGGAGGAGAAACGCACCTTTGCTTCTTCTATAGAAGAGATTTGGAAGTTTATTGGCACGTTTGAGGTAGAAAAAGGAAGCGACGCACAGGATGAGGAAGAGGCTGATGACGAAGGTCCCAAAGATGAGAGAAGCAGCTACTTCTGGTCCCCCTGTGAAGACGGAGGAGGAGAGAGTGAGCAGAAGCCTTCAAAGCAAATGCCTTTCCTACCAGCGTCCTGGGAATTGGCCATGGAATGGTTATGTGAAAACAGACTACCGTATATACTCTAGTATAAGCCGACCCGAATATGATCTGAGGCAACTAATTTGACCACAAACAACTGGGAAAGCGTATTGACTCGAGTATAAGCCGAGGGTGGGAAATGCAGCAGCTACAGGTCAATTTCAAAATAAAAATAGATACCAATATAATGACATTAATTGAGGCATCCGGAGGTTAAATGTTTTGGAATATTTACATAAAACTGTAACTTAAGTTAAGACTGTCCAACTCTGATTAAACCATTCTTCTAACCTTCATCCATGTAAATGTGCTTACAGATCCTTCCAATAATAATAAATAGTAAAATAATGAATATAATTATAACAATAATAGAGTAAAATAAGAAATGAAATAATATAGAGTAAAATAAATAATAATAATAAAATAAAATAAATGCAATAAAAATAATAATAGAGTGAAATATAATAAATGTAATAGTAAAAAAGAGTAAAAGAATAAATGTAATAAAATAATAATATAGGAAAATAATAATGTAATAATAATAAATAGAGTAAAATAATAAATGTAATAATAAAATAGAGTAAAATAATAAATGCAATAAAATAATAATATAATAAAATAATAAAATAATAATGTAATAATAATAGAGTAAAATAATAAATGTAATAAAGTAATAATATAGTAAAATAATAATGTAATAATAATAAATAGAGTAAAATAATAAATGCAATAAAATAATAATATAGTAAAATAATAATGTAATAATAATAAAAAGAGTAAAATAATAATGTAATAATAATAAATAGAGTAAAAGAATAAATGTAATAAAATAATAATATAGTAAAATAATAATGTAATAATAATAAATAGAGTAAAATAATAAATGTAATAATAAATAGAGTAAAATAATAAATGTAATAATAAATAGAGTAAAAATGTAATAATAATAATAATAATAATAATAATAATAATAAACTTTATTTATACCCCACCACTATCTCCTCAAAGGGGACTTGGGGCGGCTAACATGAGGCCAAGCTCAGAATTACAGTACAAGAAAATAAAATAAATAATAACATCAAAATAAAATGCATAAAACAACAGAAAATGAAATAAACAGATGCAAAATAATGTGAAGAAATAAAATAAAAGCACGGTGGGTGGGTCAAAGAAATAGAGTAAAATAATAAATGTAACAATAATAATAGGGTAAAATAATAAATGTAATAATAATAAATAAAATAATAAATGTAATAATAATAATAATAGAGTAAAATAATAAATGTAATAATAATAAATAAAATAATATATGTAATAAAAATAAGAATAATAATAGAGTAAAATAATAAATGTAATAATAATAAATAAAATAATATATGCAATAAAAATAAGAATAATAATAGAGTAAAATAATAAATGTAATAATAATAAATAAAATAATATATGCAATAAAAATAAGAATAATAATAGAGTAAAATAATAAATGTAATAATAATAAATAAAATAATATATGCAATAAAAATAAGAATAATAATAGAGTAAAATAATAAATAACTTTGACTCGAGTATAAGCCGAGGGGGGCTTTTTCAGCCTGAAGAAAGGGCTATAAAACTTGGCTTACACTGCCCTATATATGGTAAATATTGGTATAAGGATACTCACCTACTCCAATTGTAACTGGGGTTATGGTACTAAAGTTTGTTTGGGAATTCATTCCTCTGGCAGCATCTAAAAATGAACCAGGGGCGGTTGGAGAAAAGGAGAAATACAGTTAAGAAGCAGCCGACCAAACTGTATAATTTTCGAATTAGAATCAAGCCTGGTTATCTATTTCTATTTATTTATTTATTTATTTGGGGTTCTTATACCCCGCCCTTCTCACCCCGAAGGGGACTCAGGGCGGCTTACAGGAGCAAGGCACAATTTGATGCCTGCGTCATAAACAATCATACACAAAATTACATAAAAATTACAACAATTCACAGATGACATGCATGCAATATAACCATAAAATCAATAAAAACATTAAAACCAAATACAAACCCAGTTTTTCCTCTTACATGGTCAGTGTTTGTTAACACCTAGATCTAGATTTTCGTTCCATTCATCCATCCTGCTGGTCTTACTTGCCTGATTGACTGATTTAATTGCCAGAGTGCCCAAAGGCCTGGTCCCATAACCAAGTTTTCACCCTCCTCCTGAAGGCGAGGAGGGATGATGATGCCCTAATCTCCCCCGGGAGTGAGTTCCACAGGCGGGGGGCCACCACCGAGAAAGCCCTGCCCCTCGTCCCCACCAGCCTCACTTGTGATAGTGGTGGGATCGAGAGCAGGGCCTCCCCGGATGATCTCAGACTCCGGGGTGGGACATATCACTAATTTCCTTCATTATATCTTTGCTTAATGCCACATGGTGCAACGGGGCTGGATAAACATATCATCATACACCCTGGTGGTGCAGTGGGTTGGTGCAGTGGGTTCGAATCTGGGGAGTGGGGGGAGCTCCCGCTGTTAGCCCCAGCTCCTGCCAACCTAGCAGTTCGAAAACATGCAAATGTGAGTAGATTGATAGGTACCGCTTCTGTGGGAAATTAACGGCACTCCATGCAGTCATGGCCACATGGCCTTGGAGGTGTCTATGGACAACGCTCTTTGGCTTAGAAAGGGAGTAAAATAATGGAAGGAAGGGAGGAAGAAAGCAAGGAGAAAGAGGGAGGGAAGGAAGGAAAGGAGAAGAAAAGAAGGAAGGAAGGAAGAAGGAAGGAAAAGAGAAGAGGGAAGGAGGGAGGAAAGAGGAAGAAAGGAAGGAAGGAGAAAGAGGAGAGGGAAGGAAGAAGGAAAGAGGGAAGGAAGGATGGAAGGCAAAGGGTGGAACGGAAGTATGGATGGATGGATGGATGGATGGATGGATGGGAGGGAGGGAGGGAGGGAGGAAGGAAGGAAGGAGGAAGAGTCAGGGAAGGAGGGAGAAAAGAGGGAAGGGAGGAAGGAACAAAGGGAAGGAAGGAAGGAAGGAAGGAAGGAGAAAGAGGGAGGGAGGGAAGGAAGGACGAATGGGAAGGAAGGAGGAAGGAAGGAAGGAAGGAAGGAAGGAAGGAAGGAAGGAAGGAGAAAGAGGGAGATAAAGGATGGAAAAGGAGGAAGAAGGGAAGAAAATAATAATATAGGAAAATAATAATGTAATAATAATAAATAGAGTAAAATAATAAATGTAATAATAAAATAGAGTAAAATAATAAATGCAATAAAATAATAATATAATAAAATAATAAAATAATAATGTAATAATAATAGAGTAAAATAATAAATGTAATAAAGTAATAATATAGTAAAATAATAATGTAATAATAATAAATAGAGTCCCAGAGTCGGACTCGACTTAACGTCCCGGGGAAACGTTGACCTTTAGCTATCTTTGCTTAATGCCGGGGTTGGATAATATATCATCAAGCACCCCGAAAACTACCGCGTTGCATTAACCGTTTTACATACATATTTTACATATTGATAGTACATATTTTTAGGACTAAAGGGAGGCTAAACAAGCAAGTCCTTTGAACGACATACAACATTTTCAAACAGCGAATGCACTCCACTTCAGATGTACGCGGCTTCAAAACCCTTCAGAGGTAAATGGATTAGAAGTATCTGCAAATGAATACGTAATCCTGGAAAACCAGCCTGTAAAGTAATCCGGTATTATGATCCCCTCATGCTTTCAAAACAGAGGAATGGGGGGAAGAGGGAAGGAAGACGAGACTTTCTCGCTCAAGATTATTTAGATTGCTATTATTTAGAGCTGTCTTCATAGACCTATCAGCAGCTTATGATACCGTAAACCACCGCCTCCTCCTGAGAAAAATGTATAATATCACAAAGGACAACCACCTCACCCGCCTCATAGGAAACCTGCTACAAAACAGGAGCTTTTTTGTTGAGTTCCAGGTGATGGAAACAGAAGAACAGCCTGCCTCAGGGGAGCGTGCTTGCTCCACCAATGTTTAACATTTACACAAATGGTCAGCCACTGCCAGAAGGGACAGAGAGCTTCATCTATGCTGATGATCATGCCATCAGTGCTAAAGCAGGGAGCTTTGAAATGGCTGAACAGAAGCTTTAGGTGCTCTTATCGCCTATTGCACCATGAGCCAATCTTAAGAAATGAGTAAAAAGAACAGATATTACAACTGTATCACAACTCCCATCAGCTCTAATCATGGTGTCCAATGACGAGGAATACAGGAATGGTAGTCTAGCATCTGGAAGGTCACATATAATGATTTGAGTATGACATAAGTGCTCTCGACCAGGAACCTACTGTTTCGGCAGTCCGTGAGGTTGTCAACGGGTGTTGCGGCGATAGTTTCATTCTCACATTTAATGCAGCTGCTGCTGCCATCTTCGTTCCACCGCCGGTAACAGCCTGTGAAATAGAAGTGGAAAAGAGAGAAGTTCCATCATCACCCGATAACAACAACAACGACAACACAGAGACAAAGGCTTCTCCTTTCATTTCTGGCTATGGAGGCAGTGCTCAATTCCAGTTCTGGGGAAGGTGTTCATCTCCATTTCCAAGTTGAGGAGCCGGCGTTGTCCGTAGACACCTCCTGGTGGTGTGGCAGGCATGACTGCATGGAGCGACTTTTTGCCTTTCCTGACAAAGCAGTATCTATTAATCTACTCAACTTTGCATGTTTTCAAACTGCTAGGTTGGCAGGAACGAGGGCAAACACCCTGTCCCGTGGATTCAAACTGCCAACCTTCATGTCAGCAGCACAAGAGTTTAACACATTGTGCCACCACGGCCCCAAAGCCTCAAAGGGATGCCAGAGTGGCAAAAGAGGAGTGTCCTCTCTGCACACAATGCATGCCCAGGGTACAAGGCATGCCAAGAAGGGGCAGCTCTGGAGAAGGCCCTGTCTTGCATTCCCACTTGGAAAGATAGTAGGAGAGAGAGAAAAGCCTTTCCTGGTCTGCTAGAAAGTGGGATGGGAGTTATAGTCCAACAGTACTTCCTTTTTGAAAACCCAAATTGGCAACCCTCCTCCCTCGGGACAGGAAGGAAGGAAGAAAGGAAGATGGATACAAGGAAAGAGGGAAGGAAGGAAGGAAAGAAGGGAAGACCAAAGCGTGGAACGGAAGGATGGATGGATGGAAAGGAAGGGAAGGAAGGAAGGATGGAAGGAAGGAAGGAGAAAGAGGCAGGGAAGGAGGGAAAAAAGAGGGAAGGAAGGACCAAAAGGGAAGGAAGGAAGCAAGGAAGGACCAAAGGGAAGGAAGAAAGGAAGCAAGGAAAAAGAGGGAGGGAAGGAAGGACTAATGGGAAGGAAGGAAGGGGAAAGAGAAAGAGGGAAGGAGCGAGGAAAGAGGGAAGGAAGGAAGGAAGGAAGGAGAAAGAGGGAGAGAGAAGGGGGAGGAAAGAGGGAAGGATGGATGGAAGGACCAAAGGGTGGAATGGAAGTATGGGTGGATGGAAGGGGGGGGGGGAGGGATGGAAGGAAGGAGAAAGAGGCAGGGAGGAGGAGAAGAGGGAAGGAAAAGAAGGAAAAGGGAAGGAAGGAAGAAGGAAGGAAGAAAGAAGGAAGGAAGGAGAAAGAGGGAGGGAAGGAAGAGGAAGGAAGGGAAAGGAAAGGAAGGAAGGAGGAAGAAGAAAGGAAGGAGAAAGGAGAGGAGGGAAGGAAGAAGGAGGAAGAAGGAAGGAGGGAAGGAAGGAAGGAAGGAGAAAGAGGAGGGAAGGAGGGAGAAAGAGGGAAGGAAGGAAGGACGAAAGGGTAGAAGGAGGGGGGAGAGGGAGGAGGGAGAGGAAGGAAGGGAGAAGGGAAGGAGAAAGGGAGGGAGGAGGGAGAAAAGAGGGAGGGAAAGAATGACCAAAGGGAAGGAAGCAAGAAAGGGAGAAGAGAGAGGGAAGGACCAAAAGGAAGGAAGGAAAGAGAAAGAGGGAAGGAAGGAGAAAAAGAGAGGGAGGGAGGAAAGAGGGAAGGAAGGACCAAAGGGTGGAAGGGAAGTATGGAAGGAAGAAGGGAAGGGGGAGGAAAGAGGAAAGGAAGAGGGATTGAAGGAGGGAAGGAGAAAGAGGGAGATAAGGGAAGGAGGGAAGGAGGAAGGAAAGAGAGAAGGAAGGAAGGACAGGATATTGAGGGCCTGAGAAAAGAGCTTGGCTTTGCCCATACCTGCTCCCGAGCCTTGAGCCAAAGAGAGGGATCAATGTGTCCATAGGACACATGATGCGCGAGGCACCAAGTGGGAAACAGAAGCGGGGCATTCGATTCCCCTTGGTGACAAATTGCATCTGACGTTTAATCTAAACACACAAACAGCCTGACTGGGGGGGGGGGGGGGGGGGGGCACCGCTTTTCGACAGTATTTAAATATAATGAAGAGGTAGAACAAAACAAAGCCTTTCATAATAATAAATATATATATATATAAAACCCTGGCACCGAAGATTAATTTTTCAATACAGTTAAAAGGTTAACACCCAGCGCTCATTGGCAAGGCTTTCCCCCCTCCTGGCTCCCTTTAGATTGCTTTGAACAAAAAGGCACATTAGTTTTATTAGTGGTGGTAATGGCACGGGGGAAAGTGGCGTGGGGGGAGCCCCCGATTAGCCTTTCATCGTTTTTTGAAAAGGCAAGTCATTTCCCAATTTGAATGTTCTAACACAGTCTGCACTGTGTGCGCAGGACAGGCGTGGGCTGTTGCGAGATTGATTTTTGTCATCTCGGAGTTGTTGTTGCTGGGATGTATTTATTTATTTATGTATTATTTACTTCGCTTATATACCGCAATTCTCAGCCCAGGGGCGACTCACTGCGGTGTACAACATAGCAAAAAACAAGGTGCAAAATATAAGACACAATATAAAATAATCCACAATTCAACATTATCAGAAAACATCCTCATCAAAAACATCATCATTACTACAAAAGCCATTCCGTGTGGTCTCATCGCCAAAACCACAATCCAGTATCAATTTCCGTTGTTCATTCCTATGGTCAATTACCAATCATTGCACTTCTTGTTCAAATGCCTTCTTAAACAGCCAGGTCTTTAACTTCCTGCGGAATATCAACAGGGAGGGAGCTAGCCTGATGTCCACGGGAAGGGTGTTCCACAACCGAGGAGCCACCACCGAGAAGGCCCTATCTCTCGTCCACGCCAGCTGTGCTTGAGAAGCAGGTGGGATCGAGAGCAGGGCCTCCCCGGAACATCTCAAAGTTCTGGTGGGTTCATAGGCAGAGATGCGGTCGGATAGGTAGCTTGGGCCAGAACCGTTTAGGGCTTTAAAGGCCAACGCCAGCACTTTGAATTGAGCCCGGTAGCAAATCGGCAGCCAGTGGAGCTGGTGCAGCAGAGGAGTTGTATGCTCCCTGCGCTCCGCTCCTGTTAGTATCATGGCTGCCGAACGTTGGACTAATTGGAGCTTCCGAGCCGTCTTCAAAGGCAACCCCACGTAGAGAGCGTTGCAGTAGTCTAAACGGGATGTAACCAGAGCATGGTACGTTCTGGGATTTATAGTTCAACTACAATCAAAGAGCATTCGAACTCCACCAACGATGGAATTGAACCAAACTTGGCACACAGAACTCCCATGACCAACAGAAAAAACTGGAAGGGTTTGGTGGGCATTGACCTTGAGTTTGGGAGTTGTAGTTCACCTACATCCAGAGAGCACTGTGGACTCAAACAATGATGGATCTGGACCAAACTTGGCACAAATACTCAATATGCCAAATTGGGAACACTGGTGGAGTGTGAGGGTGAGGAAAAGAAAGAAAAAGAAGGGCAAGGAGAAGGGAAGGAGGAGGATGGGGAAGGAAAGAAAAAGAAGGGAAAGGAGAAGGGGGAGAAAGAAAGAAAAAGGAAAGAAGGGTGGAAGGAAGGGCAGGGGAAAGAAAGAAAAAGAAGGGAAAGGAGAAGGGAGGAAGGGAGGGTGAGGGGAAGAAAAAAAGAAGGGAAAGGAGAAGAAGAAGAGTGGGGAAGGAAAGAAAAAGAAGGGAAAGGAGAAGGGTGGGTGGGGAAAGAAAGGAAAAAAGGGAAGAAGGGTGGAAGGAAGGGCAAGGAAAAGAAAGAAAAAGAAGAGAAAGGAGAAGGGAGGAAGGGAGGGTGGAGGAAAGAGAAAAAGAAGGGAAGGAAGATGGAAGGAAGGGCAGGGGAAAGAAAGAAAAAAGAAGAGAAAGGAGAAGAGAGGAAGGGAGGGTGAGGGAAGAGAAAGAAAGAAGGGAAAGGAGAAGGGGAAAAGGAAGGATGGGGAAAGAAAGAAAAAGAAGGGAAAGGAGAAGAGAGGGTGGGGAAAGGAAAAAAAGGAAAAGAAGGGAGGAAGGGCTGGGGGGGGGGGGGGGAGGAAAAAAGGGAAAAGGTGGGAAGGGAGAAAGGGAGGGAGAAAGAAAGAAAAAGAAGGGGAAAGAGAAGGGAGAAAGGAGGGGGGGAAGAAAGAAAAAGAAGAGAAATGAGAAGGAATGGGGTAGGAAAAGAAAGAAATAAGGGAAAGAAGGGAGGAAGGGTGGGAGGAAGAAAGAAAAAGAAGAGAAAGGAGGAGGAAGGGAAAAGAAAGAAAAAGAAGGGAAAGGAGAAAGGAGCGAGGGTGGGGGAAAGAAAAAAAGAAGGGAAAGAAAAAAAGAAGGGAGGAAGGAAAGGCAGGGGGGGAAGGGGAGGAAAAAGAAGGGAAAGGAGAAGGGAAGAAGGGAGGACAGGGGAAAGAAAGAAAAAGAAGGGAAAGAAGGAAGACAGGCCTACCTGGACTGCATTGGTTGCTGGCAAGACAGGTGGTATTGGCCTCCATCGCGTCCATGCAGCATTCTAGCTCAGATTCCTACAGAAGTGGGAGGAAGACTACAGTCAAAGAAGATAATGATCAGAGTAATAAAAATGCAAGTGAACCCTTGTATCCATGGATTCAACTATCCATGGTTGGAAAATATTTTCTAAAATCCAAAACAGACCTTGATTCCGCCATTTTAAATAATGGATTCCATCTTATTACACCACGGTATATAATGAAATTGGAGAACCAATTTCTGTTACAACATCTGTTATAGAACTCCAATATGCTGATGATAATGTAGTCTGTGCGCATTCAGAAGAAGACCTCCACGCCACTCTAGGGAATATTACAGCCCAAAGCTCCATACTTCTTTCTCTCATGGACTACAGCATATATATATGTATATGTGTGTGTATATATTTGTGTATATGTGTATATATGTGATTTTGTGCAGGTGTTGAGCTCTGGAAGTGCGGCATTCTTCTGAATGAAGCAGAGAGTGTTTGAGGATGGGGCCCAGTCTGTGTATGTGTTTTGTGTGTGTGTTGAGTGCTTCTTTATAAAGGTACTGCCCTTGCAATCCTGTCCTACGTCTGCAAAACTTGGACTGTCTATAGATGTCACACTCAACTCTTGGCACGAATGGAGGGTGTGTGCTGAGCTCTGCGACTGCAGCATTCTTCCGAATGAAGCAGAGTGTTTGAGGATGGGGACATCGGTAGGAAGACCAAGGTGCTTGTTTATAAAGGTACTGCCCTCCCAATCCTGTTCTATGTCTGCAAAAAATGGACTGTCTATAGATGTCACACTCAACTCCTGGCACGAATGGAGGGCATGTGTTGAGCTCTACGGGTGCAGCATTCTTCCGAATGAAGCAGAGAGTGATTGAGGATGGGGACATCTGTAGGGAGACCAAGGTGCTTCTTGATAAAGGTACTGCCCTCGCAATCCTGTTCTACGTCTGCAAAACTTGGACTGTCTATAGATGTCACACTCAACTCTTGGCACGAATGGAGGGTGTGTGTTGAGCTCTGCGACTGCAGCATTCTTCCAAATGAAGTAGAGATTGTTTGAGGATGGGAACATCTGTAGGGGGACCAAGGTGCTTCTTTATAAAGGTACTGCCCTCGCAATCCTGTTCTACGTCTGCAAAACATGGACTGTCTATAGATGTCACACTCAACTTCTGGCACGAATGGAGGGCGTGTGTTGAGTTCTGTGAGTGCAGCATTCTTCTGAATGAAGCAGAGTGTGTTTGAGGATGGGAACATCTGTAGGAAGACCAAGGTGCTTGTTTATAAAGGTACTACCCTCCCAACCCTGTTTTATGCCTGCAAAACATGATCTGTCTATAGATGTCACACTCAACTCCTGGCACGAATGTTGCAAAAGGAAGAAACGTGGCAAGAGAAAAAAGGTGCATGAAGCCAATCCTGACTGGGACCACCTTCCACCTGGAAACTGATGCCCTCACTGTGAGGTTGAACATGACCCCCCCCCCCCAATAAAAGATAGTAACTTATAGTTTTGCTAAGGACAAGGACATCAGACTGGATAATAAGGTTAAGCCTTGGTCAATTGGCCAAGACACTAACAACAACAAGGGCCCTTCCATGTCAAATAGTGTGTACATTTAATCAAGGTTTTATGCCCTATGTTTCATATATAGCAGAAGGTAACACATTTATTGCTGAGAARCCACYTCCCTTTACACTTATGTACTGTCTTGAACTTTTATGGGACCTTTCTCCCTTCTGAAGGACTCTTAGAAACTTTTTGGAAACTTTACCTTTTCAAGCCCCATGAACCTCTCCCCAGCCCCATGGGCTCTCAAAATGGCTTTATGAATTCCCAATGGACTTTGGTGGGTGATGGAAGTGGAGATGGGCTCTTTCTCTTTATATGAATGTACCCTTTGATTCCCTCCGATGCCTCCCCTTCCCATCCTATATAATATATAAAATATGATATGCCACTCTCTGTGACCCCAGGAAGGGAGGTAATCTCCTGATTGAAAAGAACCTTGAGAAAGGACACTTTTCCATGGACAATACAATGGGCACCAATCTCGGGTCTCAGAATCTGGCCGCTCGAGGGGATGTGCCCACTTGGCATAGATAGTCATATCTCATCAGGACAAAGGGCCTTCGGAAAGCCACAATTTGTCCTGATCTGGTTACTCAGTTAAGCTTCTCTCAACCGAAACTGCAAACTAGATATTGTCCCCATATCCCGGCTCAAGAAAAATCCAGATTCTGGCCATCTCGCCAGACCTCAATGTTGATTACCATCCCTCATCGCAATAAGCTGGAAGGCCCCTGAGGACTCGCCGGCCACATGGACATCACATATTTCCATAATCCACTCAAGTTCTCATTGTTTCCCTCTCATCCCGCCTCCCTCTCTCCTGATTGGACAGGAGGCCGAAGCGGCGTGAGCTCACCCATTGGCTAAGGTGCTCAGGAGGCGGCCAAGCCTCCTCCCAGCTGTAGAACGCCGACCAATCAGCGCCAAGCCAGCTGAGGGGCGGGGAGTGGGAAATTCAAATCTGACAACTCTGTATATGTATAAAAAGGCTATATTTTGTATTCAATGTATGTCTGCTTGACAAATGATCGCGGTAGGACATCCTTTCCAGCTGGATCGCAATAAACAACTCGGTGGCTTTTCTTCAACTTGGTGAGACCTTTTATTGGGAAAAAATAGGGGAAAATATTGGGTGCTTATTTCTGTCTCGCCAGGGCAACAAACTCTTTGATGGGTCTGATTGGTCTCTGCATCCTGGCAAAGACCCCTACATTCTTACTCGATATCAACTGTGGAAGAACATTGTGGGTCAAGAAAAGACCTATGTATCCACCGCCAAGACACGACACTTGGAAGGCCATCATACTCGGACAACGAGGGATGGCCTAAGGATCGCCTAAGGCAAGGCTATCCAATTCTCTGTTGAATGTACAGGAGTGCATCAACTTTGTAGGTGGCATGCCTGTGTGTGTTTTCGTAATAGACAACAGGAAATGGAGCCTGTGCTGCTAGGGATATAATGCTCTTACAGGGGAGTGAATTCACTTCAGTGAAAGATGAAGGAAGTGCCTTCTAAAATTAGAGCGCAGGCTTCTGGCTCAGGGAATTCTTGTCATCGTACAAATGCGAGGAACCGTCCCTGATCCTTGGGAGGCTCTAAATCAAGATAAATATGATGAGTCACCCACAACAACCAGGTAAAGGAGATTAAAAGCACACTTGGGGGGGAAAGTATATCACTCAGCCTTGATCGGCTTTGTAAATCAAACTCGTAACGATCGGGACAGGTTTCATCCATCTGATGGAAAGAGAGACTCCGCCGAAAAAGCACAGAATAGATTACTTCATGTCGAGCGTCCTTCTGTGGGTGAAGAAGACTCCCCACTTTTACCGTTTTATATATAACTAACTAGCTGTCCCCTGCCACGCATTGCTGTGGCCCACTCTAGTGGTCATAGGGGTTCTGTGGGAGGTTTGGCCCAATTCTATCGTTGGTGGGGTTCAGAATGCTCTGTGATTGTAGGTGAACTACAAATTCCAGCAACTACAACTCCCAAATGTCAAGATTCTATTTTCCCCAAACTCCACCAGTGTTCACATTTGGGCAAATTGAATATTCTTGTAGAGTTTGATCCAGATCCATCATTGTTTGAGTCCACAGTGATCTCTGGATGTAGGTGAACTACAACTCCAAAAATCAAGATCAATGCCCACCAAATCATTCCAGTATTTACTGTTGGTCATGGGAGTTCTATGTGTCAGGTTTGGTTCAGTTTGGTTTGTGTTCAAGGGGACTTTAAAAACACCTGTCTCCTGGCTGTTGCTTACTACATCTGCCTGCCACCTCAGGAGGAGGAAGGAGGAAATCCTGCTGCTACTCTCCCCCTGCCCAAGCCAGCTAAGAGGAGGAAGGGGACTGAGGAAGAGTCTTTAAAAACACCTGTCTCCTGGCTGTTGCTTACTACATCTGCCTGCCACCTCAGGAGGAGAAGGAGGAAATCCTGCTGCTTCTCCGCCCCCAAGCCAGCTAAGAGGAGGAAGGGGACTGAGGAAGAGTCTTTAAAAACACCTGTCTCCTGGCTGTTGCTTACTACATCGGCCTGCCACCTCAGGAGGAGAAGGAGGAACTCTTCCCGCTTCTCTCCCCCCCCCAAGCCAGCTAAGAGGAGAAAGGGGACTGAGGAAGAGTCTTTAAAAACACCTGTCTCCTGACTGTTGCTTACTACATCTGCCTGCCACCTCAGGAGGAGAAGGAGGAAATCCTGCTGCTTCTCTTCCCCCCACCCCCAAGCCAGCTAAGAGGAGAAAGGGGACTGAGGAAGAGTCTTTAAAAACACCTGTCTCCTGGCTGTTGCTTACTACATCTGCCTGCCACCTCAGGAGGAGAAGGAGGAAATCCTGCTGCTTCTCTCCCCCCCCCCAAGCCAGCTAAGAGGAGAAAGGGGACTGAGGAAGAGACTTTAAAAACACCTGTCTCCTGGCTGTTGCTTACTACATCTGCCTGCCACCTCAGGAGGAGAAGGAGGAAATCCTGCTGCTTCTCCCCCGCCCCAAGCCAGCTAAGAGGAGAAAGGGGACTGAGGAAGAGACTTTAAAAACACCTGTCTCCTGGCTGTTGCTTACTACATCTGCCTGCCACCTCAGGAGGAGAAGGAGGAAATCCTGCTGCTACTCTCCCCCTCCCAAGCCAGCTAAGAGGAGAAAGGGGACTGAGGAAGAGACTTTAAAAACACCTGTCTCCTGGCTGTTGCTTACTACATCTGCCTGCCACCTCAGGAAGAGAAGGAGGAAATCCTGCTGCTACTCTCCCCCTCCCAAGCCAGCTAAGAGGAGGAAGGGGACTGAGGAAGAGACTTTAAAAACACCTGTCTCCTGGCTGTTGCTTACTACATCTGCCTGCCACCTCAGGAGGAGAAGGAGGAAATCCTGCTGCTACTCCCCCTCCCAAGCCAGCTAAGAGGAGGAAGGGGACTGAGGAAGAGACTTTAAAAACACCTGTCTCCTGGCTGTTGCTTACTACATCTGCCTGCCACCTCAGGAGGAGAAGGAGGAAATCCTGCTGCTACTCTCCCCCTCCCAAGCCAGCTAAGAGGAGGAAGGGGACTGAGGAAGAGACTTTAAAAACACCTGTCTCCTGGCTGTTGTTTACTACATCTACCTGCCACCTCAGGAGGAGGAGTGGTTTTATACTGTATTTAATGTTTGATATTATGTATATTACTCGTTGCCTGTAAACTGCCTTGAGTCGCCAAAAGGCTGAGAAGTAAGTAAGTAAGTAAGTAAGTAAATAAACAAAGTAGCACCATTATTTTCACTGGCCGAAAGTCCTCAGAGAGCGGAAAACATGGTTTTCACCATTGTTGGCTTATATCATTGGAAACACACTCGAGCCAAGCCTCGGAAATATGCTGAAAACATTGTCGTTCGTAACCAACAGCCAGAATTTAACACTTACGAGAGGATTCTTATGGAGGGATCTTGGGCCAACTTCCTGTCAGGTAGTGACAAGGATGCATATGGGAATAGACGCTGTTGCAGTGATCTGGGCACATCGTGGTGCTTCCCATAAAGAGAGCAGCTCTCGTTGTAGGTTTGAGCATGCGTGCGGACACCCTCCATCCTTTGTTTCAAAGTGTTGACAAGGAATGTATGGAGTGTGTTTTGTCTTATCTGATGAAGGGTGCACAGAGGCACCAAATGAGCATTCTGGCAAAGAACAGTGTGCTGTTTTGGGTGTTGTTGTCTATCCCGAGGTCCTAGAAGAGATTTGAAAGGAAGCCTTTTGAAACCTTCTAGGTGATCACGGTTGGCTTGATGTGCTTTTCCCTTGTCACGTTTCTCCCATTCGCCCTCCATTCGAGCCTCTTCCAATTCCGCAGCACTGCTGGTCATAGCTGACCTCCACCTAGAGTGCTCAAGGGCCAAGGCTTCCCAGTTCTCGTTGTCTCGTTGACTTTAAGCCCAACTTTAAATCTCCTTTTCTGTCCACCAACATTACGATTCCCATTCTAGAGTTGGGAGTAGAGTAACTGCTTTGGGAGACGGTGATCTTTGGACATTCAGACAACGTGGTTTAGTCCAGCGGAGTTGATGGTGGAGGAGTATGGCTTGGCACACAGAGCCACATTGACCCACTCTATATCCTGGTGCAGTTTGGAGGAGGATGGACCAGGGTTAATGGGACTTGAAGTACCTCCACTCACTTCCTGTGACCACTGTGACACTCATCCAATGACTGATCAAGACCAAACTTGACACACAGAGCCGTCATGACCCACTCTACATCCTGGTGCAGTTTTGAGGAGGATGGACCAGAGATGATGGGACTTGAAGTACCTCCACTCACTTCCTGTGACCGCTGTGACACTCATCCAATGACTGATCAAGACCAAACTTGGCACACAGAGCCGCCATGACCCACTCTACATCCTGGTGCGGGTTTGAGGAGGATGGACCAGAGATGATGGGACTTGAAGTACCTCCACTCACTTCCTGTGACTGCTGTGACACTCATCCAATGACTGATAAAGACCAAACTTGGCACACAGAGCTGCCATGACCCATTCTACATCCTGGTGCAGTTTGGAGGAGGATGGGCCATGGACGATGGGACTCGCAGTACCTTCACTAACTTCCTGAGAGCACTGCGAGCCACATAAATAACTGATAAAGACCAACCTTGGAACACAATGCCTTTCTCAAATAACCCGGACAGCGTCGCGTCCCCAAGCAATCCAAGGCTGAGAAAGAATCCGTTCTTGACCACGTGGGAAATGGTTGAGTTTATGAAACGGTGTTGGTGGGAAGTCAGTGAGTAAAAGTCCTGTGCTTAAACAGGTCTGTTCCTTAAAAATATGTCCTTAATCCAACATTCAAATAGTGATGCATAATACATACCAAGCTGTCAAAGGATTTGCCGGTTGCTTCCGCTCCGAGTAAAGTTAGGAAGAAGACACATGGCATGACCATGCCTCAGAAGGAACGACGTCTAAAAAAGAGAAATCATTCAACTGCAGATGGTGCCCATCGAGTTCCACATGTTCGCTGTCACAACATGCCAGGTTAATAACGCAGAGTCCTCGTGGGCAGCGAGAAAGGAGGCTAATTAATAGGGCGCTCATTTGGAGCCATTCAAGACGGTCACTGCTGCTGCAGGAAGGCACATTTCTGCTCCTGTGTGCGGTTGCTTAGGAACAAGGAGCCTTATCAGTTGGCACAAGGCACAGCAGCCCACACCCAGAATCAAAGAGATGGGAATCAATGAGATTGTGAACAGCAACGGCCTGGCACCGTCCCTGATAAAGCCTCCCTGGGAACAGAAAGGAACTGGGTGCAGTGCTCCGCGATACGGGATCAATAGCAGACGGGAACAGCGAGAGCACAACGCACGAGTCTTCGGAAAACACATAGACAGACAATGACCATTTCCAATCTATTAGTTGAAGTCAAAACAGAGAGAATGGCTTCTTAACGCACTGTTCTTGTATGCCTTCATTTCTGACTTACAGCAACACTGAATTGACACTATCACAGAGCTTCGGAAGCTGAGAGTAAGTGACTAGCCAAAGTTGCTCGATTTCTTCGGCTAAACAGGACCGTAGTCTTTGACAATCATTCGGAAGATTCAACTAGTCCAGAAATCGGCAACCAGGTTACTAACTGGAGCGCCGTATCGCGAGAGGACGATTCCCATGCTGAGCCAGTGTTGGAGTTCAGCCTGCGATTGTGTCCAATGATCAGGGTACTTTGGATGATGGGAGTGACAATGAGGTCCATGTGTCTGATGATCAGGCTGCTGTGGATGAAGGGAATGACAATGTGGTTCATGTTCAAAGTGACTCTTCTGACAGGAATGTTCCTGAAGGGACTGGGGATGATGGTCTGTCTCCTAGGCCTGAATTGTTACAAGAGGATTCTCAAGGACTTGATCCTGGTCCGGGTGCAGAAGTTAATGAGCCTCTGAATAGAAGAAATGAAAGTCAGCAAAGACAAAACAAACCAGGCTCTCAGCCAGATTACAACAGAGGCTGGTAGGCAATCCAAGGCTGAGAAAGAATCCGTTCTTGGCTGCGTGGGAAACTCAGTTGTAGAGATATGAGGGAAAAAAGTGTCAAGTACAGAATCTGCAGCCAGACGAAGCAATGGTGGAATTAGGTCAAGATCTTGTCTCAGGATCCTGAATGCCTTGCTTTACATTGATTCCTTTATTAAGCGCCTTGTTATTCATGTTGAAGTGCTTTGTTTGATTCATGTTTAAGTACTTTGGGGGGGTTTTTTGCCTTGTATTGGTTTTCATGGACTCTTTTGGACTATTTTCCTGGATTTTCTGTTCCTATCTTCCTTTTCTACCTATTTGGATTTACCTTTTACTGTGGATTATTTTTGTACTGCAACCGCGTTTAATTAACTCCAATAAACTGTTTGCTACTTCACTCAGCTGTGTGGTGTTTGAAGTCAGAGGATTCTTGGCCTGGAGTGCAGCAGGCAGCTCCATTGGCTGCTGGTCTGCTTATGGGATAAATACAAAGTACTGATCATGACTTTTAAAGCCCTAAACGACTTGGGTCCAGGCTATTTGTTGAACCGCATCTCCCACTACGAACCAACTCGGACACTGTTATCATCGGAGGAGGCCTTGTGCTCAGTCCCACCTTCGTCTCAGTACGGCTGGTGGGAACAAGAGTAAGCTTTACTTGGTCCACACCTCAGTTATATCCAGAATGGACTACTGTAATGCACTCTACGTGGGGCTGCCTTTGGAGACAGTTCAGATACTGTAGGTAGTACAAACGTTGGAGTAACAGGGAACATACCACGCCCCTGCTGAAGCAGCTCCACTGGCTTCTGACAAGTTTCTGGGCTCAATTCAAGGTGTAGGTGATTACCTATAAAGCCCTATATGCTTCAGCTCCAACATATCTTCAAGACTGCATCTCTTTCTACGAACTGGTACGGACTCTGAGATTGATGGGGAGGCCCTTCTCTCAGTCCCGCCACTGTCTCAAGTATGATTGGTGGAGACAAGAGAGAGGGCCTTCACTGTGGTTGCCCCTTGGCTCTGGAATAGCCTAAAAGAAATTAGATTAGCCTCCACCCTTCGATTTTTCCGTTCCAACCTGAAAACATGGATGTTCAGACAGGCCTTTGACCTTGAGTAGGCTAAAGGGGTCCATATGAAGCTGACACTTGGCATCTTGTGAATTGATGGCAGTAGTTGTTTTCAAATCGCATTATTT
>NW_026844811.1:15741341-15753841 GCF_025583915.1 Anolis sagrei ordinatus | reverse complement strand
AATTGGGAACGGAAAATGAACGGCAGCCAATGGAGCTCCTTAAACAAAGAAGGATGTGGGTGAACTACAACTCCCAAAATCGTGGGTCAATCACCCCCAAATCCCACCAGTATTGTATGCCAAGATTGGTCCAGATCTATCATGGTTTGAATCCATTGTGCTCTCTGGACGTAGGTGAACTACAAATCCCAAACTCAAGGTCAATGCCCACCAAAACCTTCCAGTATTTTCTGTTGGTCATGGGAGTTCTGTTTGTGAAGATTGGTTCAATTCCATCATTGGTGGAGTTCAGAAGGCTCTTTGATTGTAAGTGAACTATAAATCCCAGCAACTACAATTCCAAAACTAAAGGTCAATGCCCACCAAACCCTTCCAGTATTTCCTGTTGGTCAGGGGAGTTCTGTGTGCCAAGTTTGGCTCAATTCCATCATTGGTGGAGTTCAAAATGCCCTTTGATTATAAGTGAACTGTAAATCCCTGCAACTACAACTCCCAAATGTCAAGATCTATTTTCCCCAAACTCCACCACTGTTCTCATTTCAGTATATTGAGAATTTGTGCCCAGTTTGGACCAGATCTATTATTATTTGAGTCCGCAGTGCTCTCTGGATGTAGGTGAACTACAATTCCCAAAAGTCAAGGTCAATGCCCACCAAACCTTTCCAATGTTTTCAGTCGGTCATGGGAGTTCTGTGTGCCATGCTTGGCTCAATTCCATTGTTGATGGAGTTCACCATGCTCTTTGATTGCAGGTGAACGATAAATCCCAACAACTACAACTCCCAAATGACAAAATCAATCCCTCTCAGCCCCACCAGTATTCAAATT
Source organism: Anolis sagrei ordinatus (assembly GCF_025583915.1). Lineage (NCBI taxonomy): Eukaryota > Metazoa > Chordata > Lepidosauria > Squamata > Anolidae > Anolis > Anolis sagrei. Next base: position 15,753,013 of record NW_026844811.1, on the reverse strand, counting down.
TGTGCCAAATTTGGTCCAATGAATGAAAATACATCCTACATATCAGATATTTACATAACTATTCAGTACAGTAGCAAAATGAGAGTTGTGAAGTAGTAACGAAAATAATGTTATGGTTGGGGGTCACACCGACATGAGGAAATGTATCAAGCGTTTGCGGCATTAGGAAGGTTGAGAAACACTGGCTTAGAGCTTTGGACAGGTCACAGGTCTCTGCTTGAGCAGTGATGGCATGATCGTCAGCATAGATGAATCTCTCTGTCCCTTCTGGCATTTGTAGGGGTCACCACAACATGAGGAACTGCATTAAGGGTATTAAGGGAGCTTTGGAGAGCTTCTGTTCAACCATTTCAAAGCTCCCTGCTTGAGCAGTGATGGCATGATCGTCAGCATAGATGAAACTCTCTGTCCCTTCTGGCATTTGTAGGGGTCACCACAACATGAGGAACTGCATTAAGGGCATTAAGGGAGCTTTGGAGAGCTTCTGTTCAACCATTTCAAAGCTCCCTGCTTGAGCGGTGATGGCATGATCGTCAGCATAGATGAAACTCTCTGTCCCTTCTGGCATTTGTAGGGGTCACCACAACATGAGGAACTGCATTAAGGGTATTAAGGGAGCTTTGGAGAGCTTCTGTTCAACCATTTCAAAGCTCCCTGCTTGAGCAGTGATGGCATGATCGTCAGCATAGATGAAACTCTCTGTCCCTTCTGGCATTTGTAGGGGTCACCACAACATGAGGAACTGCATTTAAGGGTATTAAGGGAGCTTCAGAGAGCTTTTGTTCAACCATTTCGAAGCTCCCTGCTTGAGCGGTGATGGCATGATCATCAGCATAGATGAAACTCTTTGGTGGTTCTGGCATTTGTAGCGGTCACCACAACATGTATTAAGGGGTCCTAAAGCTTTGGAGAGCTTCTGTTCAACCATTTCAAAGCTCCCTGCTTGAGCAGTGATGGCATGATCGTCAGCATAGATGAAACTCTCTGTCCCTTCTGGCATTTGTAGGGGTCACCACAACATGAGGAACTGCATTAAGGGGTCATGGCATTAGGAAGGTTGAGAACCACTGGTTTGTCTGACCAAGTAGGCTCATTGTGCATCCAAAATCATTAATTTTTTTGGGCACACAAATGGACTTGCACAGGTTTTGAGCGGAATGTCTCCGCTTCCCAGCTTTTGGATTCATTAGACTACTTATCACGACGGCAATTGTGTTCATAGTCAGATCCTCTGCCCGTAAGCTGCAAATTACACTCAAATTAGAACATTTGTCCTGCAGCTGTTGCAGGGAAAAAGAGGACGCGGGATTTATCTCGCTTTCCAGAAAAATTGATCGGCCTCCCTCCCAGGCTGGGCTGTTGATGTTTTCATTCCGCCGGCCTTTACTTCCAGCCAATCCAAAGGAGACCAGTACGGACGTTGCTCTATGCGAGCTTAGCCTCCAATTTACTTCTCTGCATCAGGCCGGCTTAATAGATCACAGACCTGAACTACTTTGGAGTGTGTCTGTGCCTCCAGAGTGTTAGCAAAATTGCATTTATAGTAGTAGCAATGAAAATAATGTTATGGTTGGGGGTCACCACAACATGAGGAACTGTATTAAGGACTCATGGAATTAGGAAAGTTGAGAAGGACTGGTTTAGACTCCGAGCCAGAGTTACCAACTCCATTCTTTGCAACCCTTTCTTCCTCAGTGAAGACTATTTGTTTTTCTTCCTTTGATTATGACAGTGTCGATGCAGCCACCTCTCCACAAAAGTCAACATTGACATTGAAATACATCACCACCTGAGCTCTGCAAGTGCAGCATTCTTCTGAATGAAGCAGAGAATGTCTGAGGTCTGAGACATCTGTAGGGAGACCAAGGGGCTTGTTTATAAAGCTATTTCTGCTCCCTTGGCAGCCACCTCTCCACAAAAGTCGTCAACATTGACACTGAAATACAACACCGCCTGAGCTCTGCAAGTGCAGCATTCTTCCGAATGAAGCAGAGAGTGTTTGAGGCCTGGGACATCTGTAGGAGACCAAGGGGCTTGTTTATAAAGCTATTTCTGCTCCTTTGACAGTCAACTCTCCACAAAAGTAGTCAACACTGACACTGAAATACAACACCACCTGAGCTCTGCAAGTGCAGCATTCTTCCGAATGAAGCAGAGAGTGTTTGAGGCCTGGGACATCTGTAGAGAAACCAAGGGGCTTGTTTATAAAGCTATTTCTGCTCCTTTGGCAGCCACCTCTCCACAAAAGTCAGCATGGACACCAAAATACAACACTGCCTGAGCTCTGCAAGTGCAGCATTCTTCCGAATGAAGCAGAGAGTGTCTGAGGCCTGGGACATCTGTAGGGAGACCAAGGGGCTTGTTTATAAAGCTATTTCTGCTCCTTTGGCAACCACCTCTCCACAAAAGTAGTCAACACTGACACTGAAATACAACACCACCTGAGCTCTGCAAGTGCAGCATTCTTCCGAATGAAGCAGAGAGTGTTTGAGGCCTGGGACATCTGTAGGAGACCAAGGGGCTTGTTTATAAAGCTATTTTTGCTCCTTTGACAGTCAACGCTCCACAAAAGTAGTCAACACTGACACTGAAATACAACACCGCCTGAGCTCTGCAAGCGCAGCATTCTTCCGAATGAAGCAGAGAGTGTTTGAGGTCTGAGACATCCGTACGGAGACCAAGGGGCTTGTTTATAAAGCTATTTCTGCTCCCTTGGTAGCCACCTCTCCACAAAAGTCAACAATGACTGTATGGAGCGCCATTGCCTTCCCACTGGAGCAGTACCTATCGATCTATTCACATTTGCATGTTTTCAAACTGCTAGGTTGGCAGAAGTTGGGTCTAACAGTGGGAGCTCATCCCACTCCCTGGATTCAAACCGCCAACCTTTCGGTCAGCAAGTTCACCAGCTCAGCGGTTTCACTCGCTGTGCCACTAGGATAAGTCCCATGATCCTTACCACAGGACTTTATCACATGCAACTGTAATTGGTTTCAAGTTGCGTTATTATTGATAGAGGATACACAAATGCTGATTTAAAACAAGTAGAAAAAACTTCAACATATCTATATCTATGTACCATATATACTCGCTATAATTTCCCTTGGCAGCCACCTCTCCACAAAAGTGAACACTGACACTGAAATGCAACACCGCCTGAGCTCTGCAAGTGCAGCATTCTTCCGAATGAAGCAGAGAGTGTTTCACCTCTCCACAAAAGTCAACACTGACTGTATGAAGTGCCATTACCTTCCCACTGGAGCATGCTTTCAAACTGCTAGGTTGGCAGAAGGTGGGGCTAACAGCGGGAGCTCATCCTGCTCCCCAGATTTGAACCTGCAACCTTACGATCAGCAAGTTTACTAGCGCAGCGGTTTAACCCTCTTTGCCACCGTTAAATCTTAACCTGGGTCATAAATCCCCAAGTGCTGTATAATGTCAAGAGTAGCCAAGCCCTAACCTCTCCCAGGAAAGATAGAAACTTAACAAAAGTCTCGCGGTGACCTAGTCAATTGGGCGAATTGAACCAATGTGGCAGACAATTAGAGGGCAAACCGCTAAAGTGGCCATTGATGGTAGAAACAGCTGGGAAGATACTGGCCAGCATTGTAGCCAGCTGTGGCCCGGTTGCAAAGGCAAGACAGAAGCAGATGGCCTCTCCACGCAAATCCTGGCAACTGCGCTGAGCCTCTTGGCTACCGGCCAAGATGAAAGAAGAGACCAATGAAGGAGCGGCTCTTTCCCCTTGTGAGGATATCAGAGCAGAGGGATTATCCGGGAAGAGGCAGAAGTGTGCACTGGAAACCCTTCCCCTTGATCGGAGGCTGTAAACGGTTCGAGATGTCAAAGACAGACAAGGCTTAAAGAGGAACCTGCTCAGCTTAAAATACTGGCAGGGGTTGAGAGGGGGATCCATAGAGGAGTATGGGAGTTGTAGTCCTGCCACATTCAGAGAGCTGCGTGAATTCCACCCACAATGGGTCAGGTTGTTTTTGTGGGCGTGAGATAATCATTATTATGTGTGTTGGAGCCCTTTAACACTATGGAGCAGCATTTCCAAACCTTCCTAATTTTGTGTCAATAGATGCACCATAGATGCTGAAGTATTCGTGTTCGGTATACGTATTCGGTATTCAAATAGTATTCGTATTCGGTATTCAAATTCAAATAGCATTCATATTCGGTCCTCGTATTCGGTATTTGGATAGTTTTCGTATTCGGTACTCGTATTCGTATTTGATATTCATATTCGGATAGTTTTCATATTCGGTATTCGTATTCTGTATTCATATTTGTAGTTGGTATTCGGATAATTTTCGTATTCAGTATTTGTATTTGGTATTCGTATTCGGTATTCATATCCTGTATTCATATTCATATTCGTTATTCGGATAGTATTCATATTCGGTATTCAAATTCAAATAGTATTCATATTCGGTCCTCGTATTCGGTATTTGGATAGTTTTCGTATTCGATACTCGTATTCGTATTCGGTATTCATATTCGGATAGTATTCGTATTCGGTATTCAAATTCAAATAGTATTTATATTCGGTCCTCGTATTCGGTATTTGGATAGTTTTCGTATTCGATACTCGTATTCGGTATTCATATTCGGATAGTATTCGTATTCGGTATTTGTATTCTGTATTCATATTTGTATTTGGTATTCGGATAATTTTCGTATTCAGTATTTGTATTTGGTATTCATATCCTGAATTCATATTCGTATTCGTTATTCGGATAGTATTCGTATTCGGTACTTGTATTCGTATTCGGTATTCATATTCATATTCGGAAAGTATTCGTATTCAGTATTCGTATTCTGTATTCATATTTGTATTTGGTATTCGGATAATATTCGTATTCGGTATTTGTATTCAATATTCGTATTCTGTATTCATATACATTATTCGGATAGTATTCGTATTCAGTATACAGATTTGGTATTCAGATTCGGTATTCAAATAGTATTCGTTTTCGGTCCTCTGCCACTAGGCCGTGGTCCATCCCTTTTAGTCACTTTATGTCAGGGGTTCTCAACCTTCCTAATGCCGCAACCCCTTAAGACAGTTCCTCATGTTGTGGTGATGCACAAACATAAAATTATTTTCGTTGCTACTTCATTGTGGTGGAATGAAAATCACGTGTACTTCACACATTCTACCAGTCTACACGCTGTCTTGTCAGGTCAAAGATACGCCATGCAAATGATCTGTAAACCTGGGATTTCTCCCACCAAAGCTTCTCACACCAGGCCTTTTCAAAGACTAAGGCCTACCTCACACAGAGGCTTCTCTCACAGACTATGGCCAACCTCACACTGTGAGGCCTTCTCTGTCTTGTCAGGTCAAAGATACGCCACACAGATGATCAGTAAACCTAAGGATTCTCTCACCAAAACTTCTCACACCAGGCCTTCTCATAGACGAAGGCCTCCCTCACACAGAGGCTTCTCTCGCAGACAATGACCTACCTCACACTGTGAGGCCTTCTCTATCTCGTCAGGTCAAAGGTACGCAAAGATACACAGATTTGGCTTCTGATACACCCAAATTTGAATACTGGTGGGATTGGGGGTGGTTGATTTTGTCATTTGGGAGTTGTAGTTCTTGGGATTTATAGTTCACCTACAATCAAAGAACATTCCAAACTCTACCAATGATGGAATTGAACCTGTTGCAACCCAGAGCAGGAAACTGGACCCTCAGGCAACCATCCACCACACTTGACTTCAGGAAAACAATTCTTTTTTTATTGATGAAAGATGAATACAAAATAGAGGAAAAATGCAAAGGTAAAGTCACAGTAAAAAATCAGCAACAAAAAATGTCCATAAACAAGATCATAAAACCCACAGCAAAACTGCTGAATCCTGGAACCTGTTAACAATCCATTAACCGTACTTGGAACAACTAGAAAACCTTCAACAAGGCCACTTGAATCAGGAGACTTGCAAAAGCTTGCACATGAATCTGGAACGATGCCTGGTCTGAAGCTGCATTCAGGCTAGGCATACTTAAGGCCGAGAAATCTATTGCGAGACACGTCTGACGTCTTTGTTTGCATTTCTCTCAATCTGGCTGACCTACGTAAACTTTGTGCTTCTCCCTGGCTCTGCCAAATCTGCCCTCATTAGGCAGACCAGGTGTCAGATTCTCTGGAGAACTAAGGCTGGGAGGAAAAGGGAGTGAAACTTCTCCGCTCGGCTCAGAATGCATGTTTTCATGGGAATTTTGACTTTCCAAGGCTGTAGGATTTTCACTACTCAAACCATCATCATCTAAATTGGCCTCAGAATTCACATTGACATCTACATTGGCATCAGGGAATACAATCAGAGAATCAGGTTCAGGTTCACACACAGGCTGAACTCCAACAGAACTAATCTTGGCAAACAGAATTCCCATGACTGACAGAAAATACTGGAAGGGTTGGGTGGGCATTGACCTTGAGTTTGGGAGTTGTAGTTGCTGGGATTTATAGTTCACCTACAATCAAAGAGCATTCTGAACTCCACCAATGATGGAATTGAACCAAACTTGGCACACAGTTCTCCCATGATCAACAGAAAATACTGGAAGGGTTTGGTGGGCAGTGTCCTTTGAGGAGTTGTAGTTGCTGGGATTTGTAGTTCACCTACAATCAAAGAGCATTCTGAACTCCACCAATGATGGAATTGAACCAATCTTCGCAAACAGAACTCCCATGACCAACAGAAAATACTGGAAGGGTTGGGTGGGCATTGACCTTGAGTTTGAGAGTTGTAGTTGCTGGGATTTATAGTTCACCTACAATCAAAGAGCCTTCTGAGCTCCACCAACGATGGAATTGAACCAATCTTCGCAAACAGAACTCCCATGACCAACAGAAAATATTGGAAGGGTTTGGTGGACCTTGATATTTGGGAGTTGTAGTTGCTGGATTTATAGTTCACCTACAATCAAAGAGCATTCTGAACTCCACCAACGATGGAATTGAACCAGTCTTCGCAAACAGAACTCCCATGACCAACAGAAAATACTGGAAGGGTTGGGTGAGCATTGACCTTGAGTTTGGGAGTTGTAGTTGCTGGGATTTATAGTTCACCTACAACCAAAGAGCATTCTGAATTCCACCAATGATGGAATTGAACCAGTCTTCGCAAACAGAACTCCCACGACCAACAGAAAATATTGAAGGGTTTGGTGGGCATTGACCTTGAGTTTGGGAGTTGTAGTCCACCTACATCCAGAGACTCAATGATAGATTCTTGGGTTCTAGACACTACAAATAGGTTTGGCTTTCAAGAAAGGAGATTCCATCCAAATATGAGGAAGGACGTGACGTTAAAAGCGCTCCGATAGTGAAAGAGACCTTACTATGTGCTATTTGTACAGCAGAGGTATTAAAACTATATGTGGGAAAACAGACCTGGTTCCTCTCATCTGAAAACCACATTTGAAAATGGGTAAATTACAAGCCGGAAAAGGGATATCAATTGGGGTCGCTGGCAGAATGGTCTCTTAGGCTGCGGAACATGAAATGCACATGCTATTATAGAAAAAAAGGGCCAGAAAAGAACCAAAAATAGACCGAAATATAGAAGTGTCCCTATATTGCAAGAGGAGTGAAGGCAAGGATGGGAATGTACAGGTTCGCTCTATTATTCCGACACGTATCCCGAGTAATGAGGTTTCCGATACCAGCCGAGGAAAGCCATTGTGGCTGACAATAGAAGCCCAAACTTGTTAATACTCCGGCAAGAGTCAAACACTATTAGCAGACACAAAAGAGGGTTTTTCTTGCCTATAGTAGAAAGTAGAACATGGGCATAACAATGGTTTTTAACTAAGGGTAGTGGGGGGAAACTTCCGTTTTTTTATCATAACCATTCTATACTTTTCCCATAGCTTTTTTGAGAAATTCAGACCTGAAGAAAAAGTAAAAACACAGGCCAGGCTTTTTAGAAATGAGAAACCTTTGAGGAAGGAAAGGAGAGCTTCCTGTTGAACCTGAAATGACGGCCTGATGCTGAGACAAGGCCTGTCACTCTCAAGCTTGAGAAGCAAAACAATACACTCCACACCGGTGGAAACTCATCGCCGAAATGAGTCATCGTGGTTTCAGAAACTTTTAGGCAACTCAAATAAAGATGTGATTTGCTGTGAGTTTTCCGGGCTGTCTGGCCATGTCCCAGAAGCATTCTCTCCTGACGTTTCACCCAGGCATCCTCAAAGATTCAGAGGTTTGTTGGAAACTAAGCAAGTGGGGTTTATATATATGTAGACTGTCCAGGGTGGGAGAAAAAAAAAACCCTCTTATTTGCAGATGTGAATGTTGCAACTGGCCACCTTAATTAGCATTGAATGGCCTATCAGCTTCAAAGCCTGGCTAGCTGCCTCACTTGCTTACTTTCCAGCAGACACCTCAACTTCTGAGGATGCCTGCCATAGATGTGGGTGAAACGTCAGGAGAGAATGCTTCTGGGACATGGCCATACAGCCCAAAATACTCACAGCAACCCACATTTGATTCCTGCCCGGGGCAATCCTTTGTTGGGAAGTAAACAATCGGGGCCAGCTAAGACCTCCCAACAAAGGATTCCCCCATGCAGGAATCAGCCAGGCTTACAGACTCTTTATCTGCTTTAGTCAGGTATGAATGTTACAACTGGCCACTTTAATTAGCATTGAATGGCCTATCAGCTTCAAAGCCTGGCTGGTTGCCTCACTTGCTTAATTTCCAGCAGATACCTCAACTTCTGAGGATGCCTGACATAGATGTGGGTGAAACAACAGGAGAGAATGCTTCTGGAACATGGCCAGACAGCCTGGAAAACTCACAGCAACCCACGTCTGATTCCTGCCTGGGGCAATCCTTTGTTGGGAGGTAAACAATCAGGGCCAGCTAAGATCTCCCAACAAAGGATTCCCCCAGGCAGGAATCAAATGTGGTTTACTGTGAGGTTTCCAGGCTGCATGGCATTCTCTCCTGATGCTTCACCCACATCTAAGGAAGGCATCCTCAGAAGTTGAGGTGTCCGTTGGAAACTAAGGATTTGAAGCAACCAGCCAGGCTTTGAAGCTGATAGGGTATTCAATGCTAATTAAGGTGGCCAAATGCAACATTCACACCTGCCTAAAGAAGACAAGAGTCTGCAAGCCTGGCAGATTCCTGCCTGGGGGAATCCTTTGTTAGGAGGTCCTGATTGTTGTAACTTCCAACAAAGAATTTCCCCAGGCAGGAATTAGCCAGGCTTTGCAGCTGCAAGGCTTTGCAATGATAATCAAGGTGATTAATTGCAACATACAAGAGTTCTTTCTCCCACCTTGAACATTCCACATATATATAAACCCCACTTGCCTAGTTTCCAACAGACCCCACAACCTCTGAGGATGCCTGCCATAGATGTGGGTGAAACGTCAGGAGAGAATGCTTCTGGAACATGGCCCGGAAAACTCACAGCAACCCACATCTGATTCCTACCTGAAGTAATCCTTTATTGGGAGGTGTTTGCTGGCTCTGATTGTTTTACCTCCCAACAAAGGATCCCCCCAGGCAGAAATCAGCCAGGCCTTGCACCTGCAAGGCTTTGCAGTGCTAATCAAGGTGACGTCTGGAAAAGTCATAGCAATCCAGTTATTCCGGCCATGAAATCTTTCGACAACACATCAAAAAAAGATGTGTTTTTCCTTTTCGGGGTCTTCCAACAATCGCCTAACTTGCTCTACTAGTAGTTCTGCTCAACTTTTACTCGGCATATTTCTGATGTAACTCCAGGAAATAGGACAAACGTGTAACACACAAACCATCCATTACGTTTGAAGGGGGAAAACAAGGAAGATGAATGTAATATTATATGTAAAGCAATGATAAGAAAAGAGGAATTCATTTTTTTATGATTTATTGCTTATTGTTTATTCATCTGATTTATATGATTAGTATTGTATTGATTGTTTTATTGACGTTTTGTTTATTGATGTATTGTGGGCTTGGCCTCATGTAAGCCACACCAAGTCCCTTGGGGAGATGGTAGCGGAGTACAAATAAAGTTCATTATTATTATTATTATTATTATGTTTGTAGATTAGGTAGAGATGTGTGTATCCGTGTGCTAACTTGTTTAGTATGGATTGTCTTTAGTTATGTGTTAGGTGCCTATATGTTTACACAGATGTTTCAGAAACAAAACTACCGATAAAAAGTAACAAAAAGTAAACATATAGGAAATAAATAAAAAGTGACAAAATTCGTAACAGTGACAAAACAGTGACAAAGTACCAACATTTGTAAAATCTGCACATGGACAACATCAACAGAAAGGAGGAAACCATGAAAATGAGCAAAATCTGGCTCCCAGTATTCTAAAAAACCTCTAAGATCAGGACAGTAAATAAAGAGCAACACTCAGGAAACTGGGGAATCCAGATAGGAAGCAATCAGGGCCAGCTAACACTTCTCAACAAAAGATTCCCCCAGGCAGGAAGCAAGCAGTCTTTGAAATTGCAAGGCCATTCAATGCGAAGCAAGGTGGCCAATTGCAACATTCACACTTGCCTCAAGCAGACAAGGTAGAAGGAAGGAAAGGAAGAAAGAAGGGAGAAAAGATGGACAAGGTAGGGAGAAGGAAGGAAGGAAAGAAGAAGGAAAAAAAGGAGGGAAGGAAGGAAATGAAAGGCAGTGAGATGGATGGACGGAAGGATCAAAAAAAGGAAGGAAGGAAGGAAGGAAGGAAGGAAGGAAGGAAGGAAGGAAAGGCAGGGAGAAGGAAGGAAGGGAGGGAGGACAAACAGGTAGAGGGAAGGAAGGAAGGAAATGAAGGAAGGAAATGAGGGAAGGCAGGAAGCAAAGAAAGAAAGGAAGGAAAGAAAAAAAGAACGGAAAGGCAGGGAGAAGGAAGGAAGGAAAGAAGAAGGGAAAGGAGGAAGAAAAAAGTGAAAGGTCGAGAGAAGGAAGGATGGATTGGAGGAAAGAAGGAAGGAAGGAAGGAGAAAGAAGAGAAAGGTCAGGAGAACAAAGGATGGAAGGAAGGAAAGGCAGGGAGAAGGAAGGAAGGAAGAAAAGAAAGAAAGAAAGAAAGAAAGGAAAAGAAAGGCAAGGAAAAGGAAGGGAGAGAGCAGTAAGGAAGAAGAAAAAAGTAAAAAGTAGGGGGACAGAAGGATGGAAAGATAGATAGATAGATAGATAGATAGATAGATAGATAGATAGATAGAAAGAAAAGCAGGAATAAGGAGGGAGGGAAGGAAGGAAGAAGAAAGGAAAGGTAGGGAGAAGGAAGGAAGGAAGAAGAGAAAGGTAGGGGCATGAAGGTTGGAAAGAAAGAAAGAAAGAAATAAAGAAAGAAAGAAAAAAGAAAGAAGAAAGAAAGAGAAAGGAAGAAGGAGAAAGAAAAGAAGAGGCAGGGAGAAGATGGGATAGAGGGAAGGGTTTAAGGTTACTGTAATATTGAAATAAAGTGATTGAAGTGAAGGGATGGAGTGGGGCTAAGGAAGAATAATAAAGATTTTAAAGGTGCAGTGAAGCTAGATATGAAGCATAAGATAGTAATAACAAAGAGGGAAAGGGTCTATGAAGGGAAATGAAGATGGCATGGAGAATTACTAGAAGGAAGGTATAAATTCTCACGAATAATTAATTAATTAAGGTTAAAGTTAAGTAATTGTAGAATTCATGTAGTGGAGGAAGGGTGGG
>NW_026844811.1:15723110-15740159 GCF_025583915.1 Anolis sagrei ordinatus | reverse complement strand
TGGTGTCAATTCGTCCAGTGGTTTTTGAGTTATGTTAATCCCACAAACGAACATTACATTTTTATTTATATTATTATTACATCATTATATTACATTATATTATATTATTAGTACTATTATGTATTATTATATTATTACTATTATATATTATATAACATTATATTACAAATTATTACATTATATTAATAGCTTGGAGTTATTTGAAGAAGGCATTGTTTGTGCTCCAAGTTTAGTCTAGATCCAACGTCGGCTGGGTTCAGTGAGTGCGGGTGAACTACAGCTCCCATATGTCAAGGATAATCACCCCCCCCCCCAACCCACCTGTATGCATAGTTGGCCATGTTGGGTCTGTATACCAAGTTTGGTCCAGGTCCATCATTGGTGGGGTTCTGAATGCTCTCTGGAAGCAGGGTGAACTATAACTCCCATGTGAGTGGGTCAGTTCTCCCAAAATTCCTCCCCTATATTTTGTTGGTCATGGGAGGTCTGTGTGCCAGATGTGGTCCAGGTCCGTCATTCGTGGGGGTCGCAGAGGTCTCTGGAAGTGAATGAAGGTACTGCAAATCCCATCATGCATGTTCCGTCCTCCCCTAAACTGCACCAGGATGTAAAGTGGGTTATGGGGTGTCTGTGTGCCAAGTTTGCTATGCAGAGAGAATTGAAAAGAGTAGGAAAGAGTTATGGGAGAGGTGGTGGGTGGGGTCATGCAAATTCCACAACAACGGAGAGAGAAAGGAACACTGGGATGTGGTGCTCACTATAACCTGCAATGTTCCTTTTATTCTTTCATTCTTTCTTTCCTTTATTTCTATTCCTTTCTGTCCTTCCTTCCTTCTATTCCTTTCATTCTATCCCTTCTTTCCATTATTCTATTCCTTCCCTTCCTTTCCATTCTATTCCGTCTTTCTTTCCTTTCATCCATTCTATTGCTTCCTTCCTTTTCTTCCTTCCATTTTCTTCCTTTCCTTCCTTTTCTTTCTATTCTATTCCTTTCTTCCTTTCTATTCCTTCCCTTCCTTTCCATTTTATCCCTTCCTTCCTTCCTTCCTTCCTTCCTTCCTTTTCCTTTCTTCCTTCTATTCCTTTCCTTTCTTCCTTTCCATTTTATCCCTTCCTTCCTTTTCTTTCTATCTATTCCTTCTTTTCTTTCTTTCTTTCTTTCTTTCTTTCTTTTCCTTTCTCCCTTCTATTCCCTTCCTTCCTTCCTTTCTTCCTTTTATTTCTTCCTTCCCTTCCCTTCCAATTCTATTCCTTCCTTCCATACATTCTATACCTTCCTTCCTTTTATTCCTTCCTTCCTATTCCTCCCCTTCCTTCCTATTCTATTCTAGTCTATTCTATTCTATTCTATTCTATTCTATTCTATTATGTCTTCTTTTTTCTATTCCTTTCTTTTCCTTTCTTCTTTATTACTTCCTTTCCTTCTACCCCTTATTTTATTTCTTCCCTCCCTTCCCTTCTATTTTTTCATTCTTTCCCTCTCTCCCTCCTTCCTGTCTTCCTTCCTTTTCTTTCTATTCTACCTCGTCTATTTTTTCTTTCTATTACTTTCTGTTCCTTTCTTCCTTCTATTCCTTCTTTCCCTTCCCTTCCTTTTCATTCTATTCCTCTTTCCTTTCATTTATTCCATTCCTTCCTTCCTTTTATTCCTCTCCTTCCTTTCCTTTCCATTCTATTCCTTCCTTCCTTTTATTACTTCCATTCTGTTCCTTCTGTCCTTCCTTTTCTTTCTATTCTATTCCTTCCTTCCTTTTTTCTATCCCTTCCTTCCATTTTATCCCTTCTTGCCATCCTATTCCTTCTCTACTGTTCCTTCTTTCTTTCATTCCTCTTATTCCTTTCCTTCCATTCCATTCCTTCCTTTCTTCTATCCCTTCCTTTCTATTCCTTTCGTTTTTTCCTTCCTTCTTTCCTTTAATTCTATTTCTTTCTTTTTTCTATTCTTTATTTTCTTCCTTCTATTCCTTTTACTTCCTTCCTGTTCTATTTCTTCCTTCCTCTTATTCTTTCTTTTCATTGCTTCCATTCTCTTTCTTTCCTTTTCTTTCTATTCCTTTCTTCTGCTTGATCTTTCCATCCTTGCTTTATTTCTTCCTTCTTTCTTTCTGTTCGATTCCTTCCTTCTTCCTATTCCTTCCATTTTATTCCTTCCTTTATCCCTTCTTTTTATTCATTCTATTCCATATTTTCATTCTATTCCTTCCTTCTATTCATTATTTCCATTTCTATTCCTTCTTTTTAATATCCCTTCATTTGTCTCTTTCTTTCCTTCTATTCCTTCCTTTCATTCATTCTAGTCATTCCTTTTTTATTCCTTCTTTTATTCCTTCCTTTCCTTCCTTTTACTCCTCCTTTCTTTTCTTCCTTTCATTCATTCTAGTCATTCCTTCCTTTCTTCCCTCTATTCCTTCCTTTTATTCTATTCCTTCCTTCCCTCCTCTTTCTTTCTTTCTTTGCTTTTCTTTCTATTCCTTCTTTCTTTCTATTTCCTCCATTTTATCCATTTTTTCTCTACTATTCCTTCATTCTTTCCTTCTATTTCTTCTTTTCTTCTATTCCATTCCTTTTATTTCTTATTTCCATTTCTTCCATTCTGTTCCTTTCTTTCTTTTCTTTCCTCCCTTTCTTCCATTCTATTCCTTCTCTACTACCCATTCCTTCTTCTCCTCATTTTCTCCATTGTGTTCCTACTTTTCATGTATTCCTTCCTTCCTTCAATTATATTCATTCATTCCCTTTTCTTCCATTCTATTCTATCCATTCTTTCCTTCCTTTCCCCCAATATCTTTCCATTTCATTTTTCTTTTCTTCTATTCCATCCATCCTTTCTTCTCTCCTTCTTTCTTTCCTTCCATTTTTTTCCATTTTATTCCTTCCTTTCTTCCATTTCTCCCTTCTATTCACTCCTTTAATTCATTCTATTACATTCTATTCCTTTTTTTCTTCTATCCCTTTCTTTCTTTCCTTCCTATTTATTTATTTATAATTTTTCTTTCCTTTTTCATTCCTTCTCTACTATTCCTTTTTTAATTTAATTTATTTATTATTTAATTTGTATTTATTTGTTTGTTTATTTATTATTTGTTTCATTTATTTAATTAATTATTATTTTTATGTTGTGTTTTATTTTATCATTTTATGTTTTTTCTTATATTATATTACATTATTTCTCTATCTTTCCTTCTCTACTATTCCTTTCTTTTTATTTTTGTTTATATTTAATTATTTAATTTTATTTTACTTGTTTTATTATTTTATGTTATTTATGTTATTTATTTTTCTAGCTTTCCTTTTCTGTTCCTTCTCTGCTATTCCTTTCTTTTTATTTTTGTTTAATTATTTAATTATTTTATTTTATTTTACTTGTTTTATTATTTTATGTTATTTATTTTTCTAGCTTTCCTTTTCTATTCCTTCTCTACTATTCCTTTCTTTTTATTTCATTTTATTTCATTTTTATTTAATAATATTTATGTATTTATTATTTTGTTAATTTTAAATGTTATTTATTTATTTTTATGTATTTAATTTGTTTTGTTTTATTTGTCTCATTTATTTATTATTTTATTTGTTTATTTTATTTCATTTCATTTTATTTTATTTCATTTTTATGTTTTATTTTATTATTTAACATTATTTTGATTTTATTTTATTAGTTTTCTACCTTTCCTTTCCTACTCTTTCTTTCTTCTCTACTCTTCCTTTCTTTCCATTTATTCCCTCTATTCCTCCCTTCTTTATTATTCTTTCTTCCCATAGTGAGATGCTATTTAGATTTCCTTCTCTCTTCTCTTTTTCTCATTCTTCCTTGCTT
Organism: Anolis sagrei ordinatus; assembly: GCF_025583915.1. Lineage (NCBI taxonomy): Eukaryota > Metazoa > Chordata > Lepidosauria > Squamata > Anolidae > Anolis > Anolis sagrei. The sequence goes on along the minus strand of NW_026844811.1, from coordinate 15,736,345 downwards.
TCATGCCTTCAGGGGTGAAGGAAGGTCACCGCTTCTTCTTCTCTTTCGTTCGTTTCGTTTCCTCATTCGTTCATTCGTTCGTTCTTCCTCTCAATCAATATCCTATTTATTTCCTTGAGACTTTCATTAACCCCGAGTGACATTTGCTGCTGACTGAGGGAGAAAAAAAAGAGAGAAAAAAAAGAACAAGAAAGAATCCAATTAGATGGAAAGGGAAAGAGAGAGGAGGAAGATGTAATGTAATGTAATGTAATGTAATGTAATGTAATGTAATGTAATGTAATGTAATGTAATGTAATGCAATGCAATGCAATGCAATGCAATGTAATATAGAATAATAATTGTAATAATAATAACAAAAATAAAACTTTATTTATAACCCACCCTATCTCCCCAAAGATATATTGATATTGATCTATTTTATATTATACTAGCTGTGCCCTGCCACGCGTTGCTGTGGCCTATAGTAAAACTTATCAAAGTTGAGGTAGATACCTGGACTATTATGAAAGAGAGGTCCCTACCTATTCCTTCCCCCTTTTCCTCCCCCTTTCTCTCCTTTCTTCCTTCTCTACCTCTTTCTTTCTTTCACTACTTGGTTTCATCCTTCTCTCTTTCCTTCATTCCATCCCCCTTTCTTCCTTTGCCTTTCTTCCCTCCCTGTTTGCTTCCTTCTTTCACTTTTTATTTCCTTTTATTTTACAACCATCATAACAATAACAATAATGCAATGCATTGCCTCTGGGACCTGACACCTCTCCCATTCCCCCAGGGTCTCATAGGAACAATAGCATAATAATAATAATAATAATAATAATAATAATAATAATGATGATGATGATGATGATGATGATGATGATAATAATAATAATAGAAATAACAACCTTTACCCGCCATGTGTTGCTGTGGCCAATCTTCCCTCTTTCTCTCAGTCAGGTAATAATGTGTGGAGTCTGAATGCCTTATGAGAATCAAATCCCATCTGACTTTGGGAGCTAAGCAGACTCAGTCCTGGTGAATACCTGGATGGGAGACCACCAACGAATATCGGGTTCCATAGACCGGTGGTTCCCAAACTTTTTATTCATGGAACCCTTGAGAAGACATGTATGTTCCGCAGAATCCTAACTCTATCCCTGATTTGTTTAATCAAAATATATATCATTGATACAGGCAGTTCCCAAGTTACAAACATCCGACTTCCTTACTTAGGCGATCCTTCGTTCTCTGAGTATGGTGGTCCTCCAAGTGCAGGTCCTGGTCAGGGTTGGTTTGACGCACATTCTTCATTTTGGCATGTTTCTCCCTTTCGCCCTCCATTCATGCCTCTTCGAATTCCACAGCACTGCTGGTCACAGCTGACCTCCAGTTAGAGCGCTCCAGGGCCAGGGCTTCCCAGTTTTTGGTGTCTATGCCACAGTTTTTAAGGTTAAGCCCATATTTCAATTCCTTTTCCTGCCCACCAACATTACATTTTCCGTTATTGAGTTGGGAGTATAGTAACTGCTTTGACAGTGATATTGTCAGTGGTCGATCATCACAGCCACCTTTAGGCTATAATCTACTTTATTTACAGCTATACACAGTAGCACATCGTAAAACTGCTTCCTCTCCATCCGGCAGCTACATCGGGAACACAGAACACGTTGTTATCAGTACTAGTTCACACCTCCTGCATTCCAGAGTGGCGTATGACGTATGACGCAGACGCACTACGCTGCGTCCATTGCTCTATGCACTATGATTTATGACCTCTCTAGGAATGCCGATTCCCTTTATGGTTCAGTTAACTCTTTCCACACAGGAATTACACTCGGCACATAGCATTGCATTTTAAACACACATACACACTTTGAAATCTACATTATAAATTTCAAAACACATCAACAGATATTTGTTCATTCGGACATCATGGCATTCAGACCAGTGGAGTTGATAGCGTAGGAGTATCACTTCAGTGCTGATGGTCTTTGCATGCTGACATTTGTCTGCCTGTTTTTCCAAGAGATTTGCAGGATTTTTTGGTGGCAAATATATACACACACATATACATACATATGCACGCACATACACACACACAAAACACATATACAGACTGGGCCACAGCAACGCTTCCTACGGATGTCCCGATCCTCAAACACTCTCTACTTCAGAAAAATGCTGCACTTGCAGAGCTCAACGCATGTGCAAAACCACATATATACACATATACACAAATACATACTCACGAACACACACACACACACACACACATATATATACACACACAAAACACATATACAGACTGGGCTACAGCAATGCTTTTTACGGATGTCCTGATCCTCAAACACTCTCTGCTTCATTCAGAAAAATGCTCACTTGCACAGCTCAATGTGACATCGAGCTAGAATTTAGAGGCTCCCACCCAGGAGAGAGGAGCCCTTAGATCCACCAAGGAGGATCCGGTACTCTGGTGAGCAAAGAGAAAAGAGCCAAGAATTTTCCCTGAATTTTCCCAAATAAATCTCACCAAAGTTGAAGAAAAGCCATTAGTCTTAGAATTCTCCCAGGAGAAGAATGACACCATTTTTGAAGTGATCCGTTGACTCGCGGATATGGGGGCCTGAAGGGTTTCCGTATCCGCGGTTTAAGGGAACTCAGTTTCGGCCTCCCCAGGATGTGGAAATCGCATCCCAGGAGGGCCGGCAGCCATCTGCAGCCCGGGAGAAGAAAGGTTTATTGAGAGAGAAGTTTTGAGGCAGTAAAGGACACAAAGTAACACTATGGAGAGGGAAAGGTTACAATTAATTGATACTTTTTATTGGGAGGATTAGTTACAATGTTAAGGGAGCCTTCTAATCAAGGTGAAAGAAGAAAGCGCAAAAGCCGGGTTGCAGCTAAACGTCAAAAAAACCAAGATTATGGCAACAGGAATGATTGACAACTGGAAAATAGAGGGAGAAACCGTGGAGGCCGTGACAGACTTTGTATTTCTAGGTGCAAAGATTGATGCAGATGCAGACTGTGGCCAGGAAATCAGAAGACGCTTACTTCTTGGGAGGAGAGCAATGTCCAGTCTCGATAAAATAGTGAAGAGTAGAGACATCAGACTGGCAACAAAGATCCGCCTAGTCAAAGCCATGGTATTCCCTGTAGTCACCTACGGATGTGAGAGCTGGACCTTAGGGAAGGCTGAGCGAAGGAAGATCGATGCTTTTGAGCTGTGGTGTTGGAGGAGAGTGCTGAGAGTGCCTTGGACTGCGAGAAGATCCAACCAGTCCATCCTCCAGGAAATAAAGCCCGTCTGCTCACTGGAGGGAAGGAGACTAGAGACAAAGTGAAGTCCTTTGGCCACATCATGAGGAGACAGGAAAGCCTAGAGAAGACAATTATGCTGGGGAAAGTGGAAGGCAAAAGGAAGAGGGGCCGACCAAGGGCAAGACGGATGGATGGCATCCTTGAAGTGACTGGACTGACCTTGAAGGAGCTGGGGGTGGTGACGGCCGACAGGGAGCTCTGGCGTGGGCTGGTCCATGAGGTCACGAAGAGTCGGAGACGACTGAACGAATGAACAAAGTTCAAGTTCGGAAGGGGAGAAAGCAAAGAAATGAGTAGGCTTCTGAGTTGTAGCTGCTGCTGTGCCCACGTTCATGCAGTTGGCCCAGGCGGGGCAATGGAGAACTGAGGAACTCCCTGCTGTGGGTCAGATTAACTTGAAGGCAGGGAGTTCTGTGTTTGGCCTCAAATGCATGCACAAAACCACATACATACACAAATATATATACACACACAAAAAACACATACACTTCCTATGGGTTCCTATGGGTGTCCCGATCCTCAAACACTCTCTGCTTCATTCAGAAAAATGCTGCACTCGCAGAGCTCAGGTGGTGTTGTATTTTTAGGTATTTCAAAAACTGTACAAGAAAGAAAGAAATAATTAAAATTAATGGAATCAATGTAAAAAAAAACCTATGTGTTCGGATGGCAAATAAAATGCTGAAATGTAAAGCTGGACACTACGTACCTGGTAGCCTTAGTTGTAGCAGACATTGCTACTGCGGAGAGTGTAAATCAAACCATTGGCCTCGTCTGGTTTTGTGTCAAAGTCCTTTCTAAATTGGATTTTGAAGGTTTTTGGTGGAACAGAACCCAAATTCCCTTCACATTCTGGACTTAGCTCACTCACAGAACGAAGTGTAAGTCGTGTATTTGAAAACGAGGGAATCCAAACAAGCCCAGGAACAAGATACAACACACCTTTGTCCTTCCCCCTCCCCATTGGCCAATTAACACACTAAATTCTCCCGAACTGTCAGCTTTGCACCAAAAGCTTTCGCTCTCTTTTTTCTCTCTCTTTTTGAAAATAATGTGAAAAGACATCTAGACATGAAAACGTTACCCAGAAAAGGGGGGGGGGGGGCGACACAAAAGTCACAACAGCTTTTTGATATTTCTGACGAATCAAAGGCAGCTTTGATATGCTGGAAACCTTTGATTTTGCACAGGGCGAGGGAGAGGAGAGGAAGGGCCCGAAAGACAGACAAAAGAGGCGGATACCCTCTTGCTTCTGGGTTTTATTTCAACCCAATGTGACTTCTTTCTGGCCCTTAAAAGGCATCGATTCGTTCTCCCGGAAACTCCAAATGTTTATTCAGATATGCTTTGTACCTGCTAGAAATGTCAATGCCTTTGCACCTATTGGTTGGAATGTCGGAAGCCCGGAGGAGGGCCACATGCTGCACAACATTTCACATATGGCAAAATTTATAATGGAACTTCAGCAAAAACATTCCAATCAGAAAAGACTCCAGTGCTGAAATCGAGCAATTTGAAACGGTAACCATATATCAGGTTTCACTATCCGCGGATAGTGAGAACTGAGCTGCGGATATTGAAAACTGATACGCGGTTACCGGTTCCAGCGACAGGCCACCCTGTAGAGACGTAGAGGGTTGGATGGATGGAAGGAGGGAGGGAAGAGAGGGAGGGAAGGATAAAGGAAAGAGAGAAGGAAGGAAGGAGAAAGGGAAAGAAGGAGGAAGAGAAGGATGGAAGGAAGGAAGGGAAGGATAAAGGAAAGTGAGATGGAAGGAACAACAAAAGGGAAGGAAGTTCAGCAAAAACATTCAAATCAGAAAAGACTCCAGTGCTGAAATCGAGAAATTTGAAATGGTAACCACATATCAGGTTTCGCTATCCGCTGAGCCGCGGATATCAAAAACTGATATGTGGTTCCGGTGACAGGCCATCCTGTAGAGACAGAGGGAAGGAGGGAGGAATAAGGAAGGGAGGGAAGGAAGGAAGGGGAAAGAGGAAAGAAAAGAAGGAAAGACAAAAGAGAGGGAAGGAAGGAAAGATGAAAGGGTAGAAGGAAGAATGGAAGAAGGGAAGGAGGAAGGAAGGAAAAAGAGAAGAAGGAGGAAGGAAGGGAAGGGGGAAGGGAGGGAAGGATAAAGGAAAGAGAGAGGAAGAAAGCAAAAGGGAAGGAAGGAAGGGGAAAGGGAAGAAAAGAAGGAAGAGAAGGATGGAAGGAAGAAAGGAAGGAAAGGAGGGAAGGATACAGGAAAGAGAGAAGGAAGGAAGGAGAAAGGGAGAGAAGGAGGAAGAGAAGGATGGAAGGAAGGAAGGGAAGGATAAAGGAAAGTGAGATGGAAGGAACAACAAAAGGGAAGGAAGTTCAGCAAAAACATTCAAATCAGAAAAGACTCCAGTGCTGAAATCGAGAAATTTGAAACAGTAACCATATATCAGGTTTCACTATCTGTGAGAACTGAACCACGGATATCGAAAACTGATACGCAGTTCTGGGTTCCGGAGACAGGCCGCCCTGTAGAGACAGAGGGAGAGAAGGAAGGAGGGAGGAAAGAAGAAGGGAGGGGAGGAAGGAAGGGGAAAGAGGGAAGAAAGGAAGGAAAGACAAAAGAGAGGGAAGGAAGGAAAGATGAAAGGGTCAAAGGGAAGGATGGAAGAAAGGGAAGGAGGAAGGAAGGAAAAAGAGAAGAATGGATGGAAGGGAGGGAAGGATAAAGGAAAGAGAGAGAAGGAAAGACAAAAGGGAAGGAAGGAAGGGAAAGGGGAGAGAAGGAGGAAGAAGGAAGGAGGAAAAAGGAGAGAGAGGAAGGAAAGACAAAAGAAAGGAAGGAGAAAGGAGAGAAGGAGGAAGAGAAGGAGGGATGGATGGAAGGAAGGAAGAAAGGAAGGAAGGGAAGGATAAAGGGAAGAGAGATGGAAGGAAAGACAAAAGAGAAGGAAGGAAGGAGAAAGGGAGAGAAGGAGGAAGAGAAGGATGGAAGGAAGGAAGGGAAGGATAAAGGAAAGTGAGATGGAAGGAACAACAAAAGGGAAGGAAGTTCAGCAAAAACATTCAAATCAGAAAAGACTCCAGTGCTGAAATCGAGCAATTTGAAACGGTAACCACGTATCAGGTTTTGCTATCCGCTTCTCTCCCCTTTTCCTTCCTTCTCTTTTTTCTTTCCTTTATCCTTTCCTTCCTTCCTTCCTTCTTCCTTTCTTTCCTCTTTTCTCCTTCCCTTCCTTCCATCCTTCCCTTTCCCTTTCATAGTTCCTTATTTCCTTCCCTCCCTTTTATATTCCTTCTCTCTTTCCTTCCTTTCCTCCCTCTTTCTCCTTCCTTCCTTCCTTCCTTCCTTCCTTCCTTCCTTCCTTCCTTCCTTCCTTCCTTCCCTCTTCCCTCCCTCTTTCTCCTTCCATCCTTCCCTTCCGTCCTTCCTTCCTTCTCTCTTTCTTTCCTCCTTCCCTTCCTTCCTTCCCTAACTGGGCAGCCAGTCCTCCTAGCAGGGAGTGCTAGCATGTGGCCCCCAAGTTAGAAAGTTTGCCCAGGCCTGCTCAGTATGGGCGCACGGGAGTTGTAGTTTGCAAGGGTCTTTACCTTTCTTTGCCAAAGAGTACTGGTGCTTTACCAAAGTACAGTTACCACGACTCCATAGCATTAATCCATGTTAATCAACTTGGATTAATGCTAGAGTGCAAATGAATTACTTGAGTGTAAACTCTGTTTGCAGAAAGCAAAGTAAGCTGAGAACAAAGGGGGACAGTGGGAAGGAGAGAGGGAAAATTTGGGACGATGCAAGAGGGCAAGCAAACAAAGCCAAAGCTCCTGATGCAAAGGAAGTGGAGCCTGCCAAAACACAGAGGCACCAATCACTTTGATAAGATACAGCTGGGAAACTTGGAGGGCTGTGTGAAGAGCTGATGGGACTTGCAAAGGAAGGACCCTGGGGCTGAAGTTATGCAGGAATTAGAGGTATACGGAGTCCCATTAGATTTATCTAAAGGGGAGAAGCAAGACATACTCTATGAGTATGTACACAAGCCTTCCAGGTGTTGTTTATTGATAACCTGCCTGAGTATTATTAATGATTGTTTGGACTAGATGGCCTTTGGGGTCCCTTCCAAGACTATTATCAAATTGGACTAGATGGCTTTTGGGGTCCCTTCCACGCCCATTATTATAAGAGTGGACTAGATGGCCTTTGGGGTCCCTTCCAAGACTATTATCAAATTGGACTAGATGGCTTTTGGGGTCCCTTCCACGCCCATTATTATAAGAGTGGACTAGATGGCCTTTGGGGTCCCTTCCAAGACTATTATCAAATTGGACTAGATGGCTTTTGGGGTCCCTTCCACGCCCATTATTATAAGAGTGGACTAGATGGCCTTTGGGGTCCCTTCCAAGACTATTATCAAATTGGACTAGATGGCCTTTGGGGTTCCTTCCAAGCCTATTATTATTATAAGAGTGGACTAGATGGCCTTTGGGGTCCCTTCCAAACCTATTATCATATTGGACTAGATGGTCTTTGGGGTCCCTTCCAAACCTATTATTATAAGTGTGGACTAGATAGCCTCTAGGGTCCCTTCCAAATCTATTATCATATTGGACTAGGTGGTCTTTGGGGTCCCTTCCAAACCTATTATTATAAGAGTGGACTAGATGGCCTCTGGGGTCCCTTCCAAACCTATTATCATATTGGACTAGGTGGCCTTTGGGGTCCCTTCCAAGCCTATTATTATTATAAGAGTGGACTGGATGGCCTTTGGTAGTTGCTGGGATTTATAGTTCACCAACAATCACAGAGCATTCCGAACTCCACCAATGATGGAATCGAACCAAACTTGGCACACAGAACTCCCATGACCAACTGAAAATACTGAAGGGTTTTGGTGGGCACTGACATTGAGTTTAGGAGTTGTAGTTCACCTACATCCAGAGAACACTGTGGACTCAAATAATGATGGATCTGGACCAAACTTGCCACTCAGTATGCCCAGATGTGAACACTGGTGGAGTTTGAGGAAAATAGACCTTAACATTTTAGGTAGTTTGCTGGGATTTATAGTTCACCTACAATCAAAGAGCATTCTGAACTCCACCAATGATGGAATTGAACCAAACTTGGCACACTGAACTCCCATGACCAACAGAAAATACTGGAAGTGTTTGTGGACATTGACCTTGAGTTTTGGAGTTGTAGTTCACCTACATCCAGAGAGCACTGTGGACTCAAACAATGATGGATCTGGACCAAACTTGGACACGAAAACTCAATATGCCCAAATGTGAACACAGATGGAGTTTGGGAGAAATAGACCTTGACATTTGGGAGTTGTAGTTACTGGGATTTATAGTTCACCTACAATCAAGGACCAAACTTGTGGACTCAATATGCCCAAATGTGAACACTTATCGAGTTTGAGGAAAGTAGACATTTGGGAGTTGTAGTTGTAGGGATTTATAGTTCACCTAACAATCAAAGAGCATTTGGAACCCCACCAATGACAGAACTGGCTTAGAGTTTAGTATATCTTAGTCTGGTGCGAATGGTTAAATGTTTGCAGGTGGCACTTAAAATCTCTGGAGAAGAAACAACCATAATCTTCCAGATATTTTAATAAACTTGTTTATTGGTCTTGTGTGCTACCGAGTGAAGTTTTAATTATCTGTCTAATGAGGCTAGGACAGATTTAAGTGCTTCTCTGCCTGTCCTTTCGAAAAGATTGGTAGTTTATTCCCACATTAACTTAAGTAGCTAAGTGCTCTGCTTGGGTATCAATCGTGTCGTTATTTCCGCAGGATTTAAATCGCTTTTCAATCCTTACATTGAAACTCGCTGCTTGTTCCCGTTGGGCTGTTCTGGTATTTTTCTACTAAAGCAATCTATCTGGCATGTGTTAAGGGGGAACGGGGTGAGCTGCTGTTAGCCCCAGCTCCTGCCAACCTAGTAGTTTGAAAACATGCAAATATGAGTAGATCAATAGGTACTGCTCCTCCTTGTTCTTTGATCGCTGGCATTTTTATGGTGTTGCAAAATACCTCCCCTCTTTAATTTAATTTCTCTACTCATAGCCCAGATGTTTTCTAATTGCTTAGGTGGACAGTCAGCTAGGCTTAACAGTCAGGGGCTCAATCTAATTCAGGTTTCGAACTTGCAACCTATCGTTCGACACTGAGCTGGCGATTAACCAGCTAAGCTACAGCCTGGCCCTGTATCTTCTCTCTTCTATCTATATAAATAAAAATGTAATGTCCGTTTGTGGGATTAACATCACTCAATGGCTGGGGAGATGGCTGAGCCTGGGACTTTTGATTACTGTTACATTTTTGTTCAGGCTTGAGCTATGCTAATGCAGAGAGAGAAGCAGAGAGAGACAGATTTTGGAGTGTGCTTTTGCTTCGTGAGCTGCTGAAGGAGTTTCTCCACATGGACAAAAAAGAGACCATTTTAAATCTCTATAAATAAAAATGTAATATTCGATGGCTGAGCCTGGGACTTTTGATTACTGTTACATTTTTGTTCAGGCTTGAGCTGTGCTAATGCAGAGAGAGAAGCAGAGAGAGACAGATTTTGGAGTGTGCTTTTGCTTCGTGAGCTGCGGAAGGAGTTTCTCCACATGGACAAAAAAGAGACAATTTTAAATCTATATAAATACAAATGTAATGTTCGTTTGTGGGATTGACATAACTCAAAAACCACTGGACGAATTGACACCAAATTTGGACACAAGACACCCAGCAGGCCTACGAGTGACCATCACTCATAAAAACACTGCAAAACACAGCAGAAGGGACTTAGAAAGCCAATAATAATAATAATAACAATAATAAATACATTACAGTGCATGTGCAAAACCACATATATATATACGTAAACACACATTTATTTATTTATTTACAACGTTTATATGCCATCCTTCTCACCCCGAAGGGGACTCAGAGTGGCTTACAAGATATATATATATATATATATATATATATATATACACACACACACACACATACACACACACACACACACACATACACACACATACACACATATATAAACATAATGTTCATTTGTGGGATTAATATAATTCAAAAACCACTGGACGAATTGACACCAAATTTGGACACAAAACACCTCTCAGGCCAATGAGTGTCCATCACCCCTAAAACACACAAAAATCCAGCAGAACGGACTTAAACCCCCCCAAAATAAACTATATATACATATACACATACACTCATATACACATGCACACATGCGTACATACAGACACACACACATATACACATACATATACACATGCACACATACACATATTATTTACGTATACACATACACATATAGATATACACACATATATATACACAAGCACACACATATACTCAATATACATATACACATATAAACACAGAAATACACAAATATACACACACACATGCACACACATATACACCCATCTATCTATATATCTATATCTGCAAACACACATATATACACATATACACAAATATATACACACACAAACACATTTATAGACACACAAAACATATACACTGACTGGGCCACAGCAATGTGTGGCAAGGGACGGCATATATATATATACACACACACACACACACACATAATATATTATACTATCAGCATAGTACAATATCAGTATTAAATATTACTATATTGTACTATGCCATTATATTGTAATATTATTAGTAATACTACATGTAATATAAAATATATAATTATAATACCATAATATTGTAATATATATACACACACAAAGCACATATACACAGCAACGTGTGGCAGGGGACGGCTCGTATACATATATGATAGCTATATCATAGAATCCTAGAGTTGGAAGGGACCCCAAGGCCATCCAACCCAGATCCCTTCTGTATAAAGGAGGACGGGACATATGCCTTTGAGGGCGGGAGCCATATTTGGAGCCGGTTTTAGCACCGTAGGTTAATCACCAGCTGCGGTAAATCTTGCCAACCAAAAGGTTGACAGTTCGAAGTCGGGTCAGGGTGAGCTCCTGTTCTTCAGCCCAGCTCCCCGCTCACCTAGCAGATCAAAAACAGCAATGTGAGTAGATGAATAGGAACCGCATTAAGTGGGGAGGTATTGTAGGCACGACATTCAATATTTCCCCCTTTCCCCCCCTAGTTGCTGAATAAGAATGGAGTTGGGGGCAAAGAACAAGTATTGCACCTTCACAGTCTACTACAATGAGAAAAAAGAGGACCAAAGAGGTGATGCCGAGAGCATGCAGGATGCATTTGAGAGGTTCAGAAGACGCCGGCAGGTAAGACAACCTGGCATTTTGCTTGCTCTTTGAGTGTTGTAGGCTCTCTAAGTAGAAAATGGAAGCCATGTTGACAAGCATAAGAATATATTCAACTGGGTTGCTGTGAATATATTCTTGTTCCAGAAGCATTCTCTCCTGACATTTCGCCTTCATTTATGGCCGGCATCTTCAAAGGTCGTGAGGTTTGTTGGAAACTAGGCAAGTGGGGCTTCTGTATCTGCGGAATGCCCACGGTGGGAGAAAGAACTCCTGTCTGTCGGAGGCAAGTGTGATTGTTGCAATGGATCACCTTGATTAGCAATAAATGGCTTGCAGCTTCAAAGCCTGGCTGATTCCTGCCTGGAGGAAACCTTTGTTGGGAGTTAAAACAATCAGGGCCACTTTGATTAGCATTGAATATCCTTGCAGCTTCAAGGACTGGCTGCTTCCTGCCTGGAGGGAATCCTTCATTGGGAGGTGTTAGCTGTCCCTGATTGATTCGTGTGTGGAATTCCTCTGTTTTATTTAGCATTGCTCTTTATTTACTGTTCCGATTTTAGAGTTTTTAATGGTGCAATTGATTACCTTGATTAGCATTGAATAGCCTTGCAGCTTCAAGGCTTGGCTGCTTCCTGCCTGGGGGAATCCTTCGTTGGGAGGTGTTAGCTGACCCTGATTTTTGAGCGTAGCTCTTTATCTACGATCCTGATTTTAGAGTTTTTAATGCCGCAATTGATTACCTTGATTATTTATTTATTTACGACATTTATATGCTGCCCTTCTGACCCCAAAGAGGTCAGTGTGTGTGTATAGACACACACACACAACACAAACATACAATATATTATTAGCATAGCACAATATTAGTATTGTATATTACTAAATTGTACTATACCATTATATTGTAATATTATTAGTAATACTGCATGTAACATATAATTATTTATTTATTTACTACTCTTGTATACCGCCGTTTCTCAGCCTACAATGGCGACTCAACGCGGTTTACAACACTAAAATGAGCAACAATATACAATTTAAAAAGCATAAAAACATAAAAACATATACCATAAACAGTATTGGGCCACCAATACAATCGAAGCATCTCTTAACTGAAAAACATAATCCAATCTCATCGTCCGTGATTGCCGATCCTTGATCATTAACTTCATTGCATTAAATTAACCAAATGCTTGTTGAAACATCCATGTTTTTAATTTTTTTCTAAATGCCATCAATGAAGAGGCAGATCTTATCTCTACAGGGAGGGCATTCCAAAGCCGGGGGGCTACCACAGAAAAGGCCCTATCTCTCGTTCCCACGAGCCGCACCTGTGAAGCAGGTGGGATAGAGAGAAGGGCCTCCCCTGAAGATCTTAGGGTCCTGGTGGGCTGATAGGCCGAGATACGTTCGGATAGGTATGTTGGGCCAGAACCGTTTAGGGCTTTAAAGGCCAATGCCAGCACTTTGAATTGGGCCCGGTAGCAGATCGGAAGCCAGTGGAGCTGGTACAGCAGAGGAGTTGTGCGCTCCCTGCGTCCTGCTCCAGTTAGTACCATGGCCGCCGCACGTTGGACTAGTTGTAGCTTCCGAGCCGTCTTCAAAGGCAACCCCACGTAGAGAGCGTTGCAGTAGTCAAGACGGGATGTAACCAGAGCATGGACTACCGTGGCCAAGTCAGA
>NW_026844811.1:15643602-15722293 GCF_025583915.1 Anolis sagrei ordinatus | reverse complement strand
GGTCCAGAATATCAGCATCCATACATCCGTTCTATTCAGTTAGTCATTATCTAATGCTAGCCCTTGATTTAATTATCAGAGTGACTAAAAGCTTGGTCCCACATCCAGGTCTTTAGGTTTTTCCTGAATGCTAGGAGGGAGGTCGCCGATCTAATCTCCCTGGGAAGTGCGTTCCAAAGGCGGGGGGCCACCACTGAGAAGGCCCTGCTCCTCGTCCCCGCCAGCCTCACTTGTGATGCTGGCGGGGTCGAGAGCAGGGCCTCCCCAGAAGATCTTAAATTTCGAGGTGGGACGTAGAGGGAGATCCGTTCGGACAAATACACTGGGCCGGAACCGTATAGGGTCTTATAGGTCAAAACCAGCACTTTAAATTGTGCTCGGAATTGGATCGGCAGCCAGTGGAGCTGACGCAACAGGGGGGTGGTGCGCTCCCTGTACGCAGCTCCGGTGAGCAATCTGGCTGCCTCTCGCTGAACTAATTGAAGTTTCCGAGCAGTCTTTAAAGGCAACCCCACGTAGAGTGCGTTGCAGTAATCCAACCGGGATGTGACAAGAGCGTGGACCACCGTGGCCAGATCCGACTTCCCAAGGTACGGGCGCAGCTGGCGCACAAGTTTTAATTGTGCGAAAGCTCTCCCGGCCACCGCTGAGACCTGAGGCTCCAGGCTCAGCGATGAGTCCAGGATTACTCCCAAGCTGCGAACCTGCGTCTTCAGGGGGAGTGTAACCCCGTCTAACACAGGCTGTAACCCTATACCCTGTTCGGCCGTGTTAGATGGGGTTACACTCCCCCTGAAGACGCAGGTTCGCAGCTTGGGAGTGATCCTGGACTCATCGCTGAGCCTGGAACCCCAGGTCTCAGCGGTGGCCGGGAGAGATTTGCACAATTAAAACTTGTGCGCCAGCTGCGCCCGTACCTTGGGAAGTCGGATCTGGCCACGGTGGTCCACGCTCTTGTTACATCCCGGATAGATTACTGCAACGCACTCTACGTGGGGTTGCCTTTGAAGACTGTTCGGAAACTTCAATTAGTCCAGCGAGAGGCAGCCAGATTGCTCACCGGAGCTGCGTACAGGGAGCGCACCACCCCCCTGTTGCGTCAGCTCCACTGGCTGCCGATCCAATTCCGAGCACAATTTAAAGTGCTGGTTTTGACCTACAAAACCCTATACGGTTCCGGCCCAGTGTATCTGTCCGAACGGATCTCCCTCTACGTCCCACCTCGGAGTTTAAGATCTTCTGGGGAGGCCCTGCTCTCGACCCCGCCATCACAAGTGAGGCTGGCGGGGACGAGGAGCAGGGCCTTCTCAGTGGTGGCCCCCCGCCTTTGGAACGCACTTCCCGGGGAGATTAGATCGGCGACCTCCCTCCTAGCATTCAGGAAAAACCTAAAGACCTGGATGTGGGACCAAGCTTTTGGTCACTCTGATAATTAAATCAAGGGCTGGCATTAGACAATGACTAACTGAATAGAACGGATGTATGGATGCTGATATTCTGGACCCTATCATGAGATTGTTTTAGGATTTATGTTTTTACTATGTATTGTTGTTTAACTTAATTGTTGTTTTTATATTTTTTGGATTAATTGTTGTGTATTTGGGCATCTAATTGTGCCCTCTATGTAAGCCGCCCTGAGTCCCCCCAGGGGTGAGAAGGGCGGGGTACAAGTGAAATAAATAAATAAATAAATAAATAAAGGCAAAGGCTTCCCCTTTCATCTCCGGCTCTGGTGGCGGTGCTCAACTCTGGTTCTGGGGATTGGTACTCATCTCCATTTCCAAGAGTCGGCATTGTCCATAGGCACCTCCTAGGTCATGTGGCCAGCCTGACTGCATGGAGCGCCGTGGGATGGGGTGAGTTCCCACTGTTAGCCCCAGGTCCTGCCAACCGAGCAGTTCGAAAACATGCAAATGTAAGTCGATCAATAGGTACTACTTCTATGGGAAGGTAATGGCGCTCCATGCAGCCATGACGTTGGAGGTGTCTATGGACAACGCCGGCTCTTTGGTTTAGAAATGGAGATGAGCACCAACCCCCAGAGCCAGAGTTGAGCACTGCCTCCAGAGCCGGAGATGAAACAGGAAGCCTTTGCCTTTGTCTGTGTATCTGTGTTTCTATGGACAATGCTGACTCTTGGAAATGGAGATGAGTACCAACCCCCAGAGCCAGAGTTGAGCACTGCCTCCAGAGCCGGAGATGAAAGGGGAAGCCTTTGCCTTTGTCTGTGTATCTGTGTTTCTACGGACAATGCCGACTCTTGGAAATGGAAATGAGTACCAACCCCCAGAGCCAGAGTTGAGCACCACCTCCAGAGCCAGAGATGAAAGGGGAAGCCTTTGCCTTTGTCTGTGTATCTGTGTTTCTACGGACAATGCTGACTCTTGGAAATGGAGATGAGTACCAACCCCCAGAGCCAGAGTTGAGCACTGCCTCCAGAGCCGGAGATGAAAGGGGAAGCCTTTGCCTTTGTCTGTGTATCTGTGTTTCTACGGACAATGCTGACTCTTGGAAATGGAGATGAGTACCAACCCCCAGAGCCAGAGTTGAGCACTGCCTCCAGAGCCGGAGATGAAACAGGAAGCCTTTGCCTTTGTCTGTGCATCTATGTTTCTATGGACAATGCTGACTCTTGGAAATGGAGATGAGTACCAACTCCCAGAGCCAGAGTTGAGCACTTCCTCCTGAGCCGGAGATGAAAAGGGAAGCCTTTGCCTTTGTCTGTGTCTCTGTGTTTCATTATTTCAAGGCACTGAATGTAGAATTAATGTCAAAGGAAGCCATTTCCTTTACCTAAGGATCATTTTCGGGGTTAAGTGATCCAGTAAGTTTTACTTTTTTCTTTTGGAGATACCCACAACACAGCCTTTTGTCTAGCAAAGCCCCGATCAAGTCTGTGCCTTGTTGCATGCATAGGACCAGATCTTAATTATTTATTTATTTATCGTGTCATCAGCAACCATTATATTACAATTCTAGCAGAGCAAAACAAACACACAGATTAAAAAGAAAAAGAAAAAAACTCAGATTTTGCAAACTTGGTAGCTGATTAAATGTCCTTTGACCAGTATCTGGCCACTTGGAGTGCCTCTGGTGTTGCCGCAAGAAGGTTCTCCATTGTGCATGTGGCAGGGCTCAGGTTGCATTGCAGCAGGTGGTCAGTGGTTTGTTCTTCTCCGCACTCGCTTACCGAGGATTCCACCCTGTAGCCCCATTTCTTAAGATTGGCTCTGCAACTCGTGGTGCCAGAGCGCAGTCTGTTCAGCGCCTTCCAAGTCGCCCAGTCCTCTGTGTGCCCAGGAGGGAGTCTCTCATCTGGTATCAGCCATGAATTGAGGTGCTGGGTTTGGGCCTGCCACTTTTGGACTCTCACTTGCCTGGGTGTTCCAGCGAGTGTCTCTGTAGTTCTAAGAAAACTATGTCTTGATTTAAGTCATTGACGTAAGATCTTAATTGAGACAGGCCTGCAGTTGCCATGGGAGCCATCACTTTCTGAGATGCTCCTAACTAGGCATGAAGACCGAAGCCAGTCAGTTCAGGGCATTGTCTGTGCAGCTGGGGGGATAAAAAATTAAAATACATAAGGAAATGCACGACTGTTGCTTGACTGGCATCTGGGTTGGCAAGGCTGACCCAGTTTCTCAAGTGGAAGGAAGTTTGAGACAGCCAAGAATGAAATAAAAACACATTGCTTAATGTGGATCATCACGAAGAGAAATAAATAAACCCGAGCAGGTTTATCTTAAGCCTCCAATGGCCATTGGTAATTTGGAAATGGACGCGGTTTGGAAAGACGGATGTATGGAAGTAACTAGTTTATTCCACCAAGGAGGACTTTGACATCTATATATCCCACTTCCTGCATTTTAAGAAATCCAGACAAGCCGGCTCCCTCCCATTCATATTTCAAGAAAGCAGGTTTAATTCCTCTTTGATGCTTCCCAAGAGGTAACGCTGTTGTCTTGATGCTGGAAACTCGACGCGGCACATAGTAATTCGAGGCATTATTAAAATTAATGATTGTTTTTCTCCCCCGTATAGATTTGTGTACCCGCTTTGCAGATTAAAGCCCTGTGCACAAATTGTATTGGCTTTGCGTTGTATGTATGGATTTAATTGCGTGTCTTGGTAACAGCCTGGGCTGCTAATTAAGCCTGATGAAGATCATGCCTATATTAGATTTTTCCTTTGTGGTGTCTGGTCTTGTCTTTTTAAGTGGCTTTCCATTTCTAGCTTTCAGTGACTCTGACTGGTCAGTAGTTGAGCCATAGATGCTGAAGTATTCGTATTCGGTATTCTTATTCGTATTCGGTATTTGTTTTCGGTATTCGTATTCAGTATTCGTATTTGGTATTCGTATTCGTTATTCGTATTCTGTATTTGTATTCAGTATTTGTATTTGGTATTCGTATTTGGTATTCATATTCGGTATTCGTATTCGGTATTCGTATTCGGTATTTGTATTCGGTACTCGTATTCGGTATTTGTATTCTGTATTCTTATTCGTATACATATTCGGATCGTATTCGTATTCAGTATTCGTATTCTGTATTCATATTCCTATTTGGTATTCGGATAGTATTCGTATTCGGTATTCGTATTTGGTATTTGTATTCTGTATTCATATTCGTATTTGTTATTCGGATAGTATTCGTATTTGGTATTCGTATTCGGCGTTCATATTCTGTATTCGTATTCAGTATTCGGATAGTATTCGTATTCGGTATTCAGTATTCATATTCGGTATTCCGTATTCGTATTTGGTATTCGAATAGTATTCGTATTCAGTTCTCTGCCACTAGGCCGTGGTCCATCCCTTTTCATCACTTTATGTCAGGGGATCTCAATCTTCCTAATACTGCAACCCCTTAAGACAGTTCCTCATGTTGTGGTAACGCACAAACATAAAATTATTTTCGTTGTGGTGGAATGAAAATCACGTGTAGTTCACACTTTCTCCCAGTCCACACGCTGTCTTGTCAGGTCAAAGAAACACCACACAGATGATCAGTAAACCTGAGGATTCTCTCACCAAGCTTCTCACACCAGGCCTTTTCATACACTAAGGCCTACCTCACACATAGGCTTCTCTCACAGACAGAGGTCTACCTCACACTGTGAGGCCTTCTCTCACAGACTATGGCCAACCTCACACTGTGAGGCCTTCTCACAGACTGAGACTTTTCTCCCACTGAGGTTTACCTCAGACTGATAGCAACCAAGCTACAGGCACACCTGCTTTTATTAAACTGCTAAATAGACCTTGATATTTGGGAGTTGTAGTTGCTGGGATTTATAGTTCACCTGCAATGAAAGAGCATTCTGACCCCCACCAATGACAGAATTAGGTCAAACTTCCCATACAGAACCCCCATAACCAGTAGAAAATATTGGATTTAGGAGGAACTGACAATGATTTAGGGGAGAGCACGCCCGCTCTCCTCTCCCTGCTTGGAGTCTCAGAAACTACCCTCCCCTTGGCTGAGATAGAATTGGGCCAAACTTCCCATGCAGAACCCCCATGACCAAGATAAAATAGTGGATTTGGGAGGAATTGACAATGATTTAGGGGAGAGCACGCCTGCTCTCCCCTCCCCTCCCTCTTGTTGTCTCAGAAACAGCCCTCCCCTTGGCTGAGATAGAATTGATAGATTTGGGACAAACTTCCCACAGAGAACCACCATGCCTTGAAGGGACTTTCTGGTGCAATCCTCCTTCCAGCCTTGCCCTCACCCTCACATGTGCACCACGTTGCCATGCACCAAGCACGCCTGCTCTCCCCTCCCTGCTTGGAGTCTCAGAAACAGCCCTCCCCTTGGCTGAGATAGAATTAATAGATTTGGACCAAACTTCCCACACAGAACCCCCATGACCAACAAAAAGTACTGGACGGATTTGGAATTGACAATGATTTAGGGGAGAGCACTCCTCCTCTCCCCTCCCTGCTTGAAGTCTCAGAAACAAACCTCCGCTTGGCTGAGATAGAATTGATAGATTTGGATCAAACATCCAACACAGAACCCCCATGACCAACAAAAAATACTGGAAGGATTTGGAATTGACAATGATTTAGGGGAGAACATGCCTGCTCTCCCCTCCCTGCTTGGAGTCTCAGAAACAGCCCTGCCCTTGGCTGAGATAGAATTGATAGTTTTAGACCAAACTTCCCACAGAGAACCCCTATGACCAACAAAGAAGATTTGGAATTGACAATGATTTAGGGGAGAGCATGCCTGCTCTCCCCTCCCTGCTTGGTGTCTCAGAAACAGCCCTCCCCTTGGCTGAGATAGAATTGATAGATTTGGGACAAACTTCCCACAGAGAACCACCATGCCTTGAAGGGACTTTCTGGTGCAATCCTCCTTCCAGCCTTGCCCTCACCCTCACATGTGCACCACGTTGCCATGCACCAAGCACGCCTGCTCTCCCCTCCCTGCTTGGAGTCTCAGAAACAGCCCTGCCCTTGGCTGAGATAGAATTGATAGTTTTAGACCAAACTTCCCACAGAGAACCCCTATGACCAACAAAGAAGATTTGGAATTGACAATGATTTAGGGGAGAGCATGCCTGCTCTCCCCTCCCTGCTTGGTGTCTCAGAAACAGCCCTCCCCTTGGCTGAGATAGAATTGATAGATTTGGGACAAACTTCCCACAGAGAACCACCATGCCTTGAAGGGACTTTCTGGTGCAATCCTCCTTCCAGCCTTGCCCTCACCCTCACATGTGCACCACGTTGCCATGCACCAAGCACGCCTGCTCTCCCCTCCCTGCTTGGAGTCTCAGAAACAGCCCTTCCCTTGGCTGAGATAGAATTGATAGATTTGGGTCAAACATCCGACACAGAACCCCCATGACCAACAAGAAATACTGGAAGGATTTGGGAGTAATTGACAATGATTTAGGGGAGAGCACTCCTGCTCTCCCTCCCTGCTTGGAGTTTCAGAAACAGCCCTCTCCTTGGCTGAGATAGAATTGATAGTTTTGGACCAAACTTCCCACACAGAACCCCTATGACCAACAAAGAAGATTTGGAATTGACAATGATTTAGGGGAGAGCACGCCTGCTCTCCCCTCCCTGCTTGGAGTCTCAGAAACAGCCCTGTTGGCTCTGAGGCCAGCCAATTACAGCAGGAGGAAGGTTTTTGGTGAGAGGATTCATTGTTACTGTTTCCAAAAAGAAAGAGAAGGACAGGTGGACAGATCTTCATCCTTCTCTGCCAAAGGGGTTCCGAAGACTATCAGAAATATGTGTTTTCTGATGGTCTTTGACGACCCCACTGAAACCCCCCTTGTGACCCTCCCCAGGGGTCCCGACCCCCAAGTTGACAAATGCTGCTTTATGTGGTCCAGCGAAAGAGATACTATTTCTCTCTCACTGAGGCCTCATGACTCGCTTGGCACAGTGACTTGGCTCCTGTTTCCAAGGAGAAGATGAACTGTCAGCTAGGAAATATCGGTGGAATGAGGGCCTTGTATACAATTTGTCTCGCTGCAAGAATATGCCTCATAAACTTGAAATATGGGGACAGCCGGGCTGACAGTAAAAACTGAAGGCTCGTTACATTGCTTTTTTTGCTGTTGAATTCTCAATTACAGAAGGTGACAAGGCAGAAAGGCATCAAGGCAGAGAGGAGATGGGGATACTTTTTCTTCCCATGTAGACAGTGAGGAGTATGATTTCTGCATGTTCAATGCAGGCCTCGGAGCCGCCCCAAGGAAACAAGGGAGATTTCAAGTTGTGTACAGTACTACCCCAAATTTAAAGTTGTGAGGCATCATTTTCAAAGGTTATTGTGCTTTTATCAATATAATCACCAGACAATTGGATACGTTTCTACCAACGTTGAACAACTTTTCTGAAGCCGTCACGGAAGAAGTCGACACTCTGTTTCCGCAACCCATCGTGCACAGATCTATATGTTGTATACTATACACATATAACTACATATTTTATATTACATGTAATATTACTAATAATATTACAGTATAGTGGTATAGTACAATATAGTAATATATATGGGTTGAATTGAAAGTAATGCCTCTGCCTTCGTTACGTGGGTTTGGATGGGAATATTTTAATAAATCAAATGGAGAAACAATCCTTCGAATGTGCTCTTTTACTACCACTATTCACTTTTCTACATAATCACCAGACAATTGGATACATTTCTGCCAATGATGAATGAAATGTAATGCCTCCACCTTCGTTACTTGGGTTTGGATAGGAATATTTTAATAAATCAAATGCAGAAACAATCCTTCGAATGTGCTCTTTAACTCCCACTATTCACTTTTCCACATAATCACCAGACAATTGGATACATTTCTGCCAATGATGAATGAAATGTAATGCCTCCGCCTTCGTTACTTGGGTTTGGATGGGAATATTTTAATAAATCAAATGGAGAAACAATCCTTCGAATGTGCTCTTTTACTACCACTATTCACTTTTCTACATAATCACCAGACAATTGGATACATTTCTGCCAACGATGAATGAAATGTAATGCCTCCACCTTCGTTACTTGGGTTTGGATAGGAATATTTTAATAAATCAAATGCAGAAATAATCCTTAGAATGTGCTCTTTAACTACCACTATTCACTTTTCCACATAATCACCAGACAATTGGATACATTTCTGCCAACGATGAACAAGTTTTCTGAAGCAGTCACAGAAGAAGTCGACACTCTGTTTCCGCAACCCATTGTGCACAGATCTTCCTATAGCCAAGCAAAGGAATAATGTGCTCCACATGTTCTTGAGAAATGCTGACTATGCTTGAAATTTCTCTCTGAGTGATACGACAATCGTCCTGAATCAATCTGTCAACCTTTTGCTTCTGAAACTCAGTGGTTGCTGTCACAGGACATCCAACCCTTGTTCGTCATGCAAGTCAGATGTTCCCTCCTCAACATCTTTAAACTTACTCGTCCAATGACGCACAGTACTCACATCAACATAATCGCCATAAACAGCTCTGATGAATCTCCTTTGGGGTGACACCTTCTGCTGCCAAGAATTCAATGACTGCACATTGCTTAAGTCGCATTGACCGACCGTCTGCGCAGGGTTCCATTCTTCGCACTTCAGCAACTCAACCGTTCAATGCTAAGGCTTCCTGCCAAAATGGAACTGTAGAGGAGAGTCTACTGAACAAGCCAGTACCTGCCGCATAATAGTGCTGCCATCTGTGGAGGAGTTACGAAGGTAGAGGCATTACTTTTCATTCGGCCTTCGTAAATGGGCCAGAGTGAAGAGAGAGGGGGCCAGGGGACAGTTCCATCTTGTCTCCTGCATATGTCATCAGTTGGGGACCCCTCCACCCAACACCAACTGCTGCTCTGGGCCAGAGCGAAGAGAGAGGGGGCCAGGGACAGTTCCACCTTGTCTCCTGTGCTATTCTAATAATAATGTAATATAATATAATATAATATAATATAATATACATATAATATTTATAATGTTGTAATGTAATGTAATATACTACTAATAATATGATATTATAATTATATATTTATATTACATGTAAAATTACTAATAATATTACATCCGACATTATGGTCCACGTGCATAATGGTCCTCCAAGTGTAGTTGTTGTTGTATTAATAATATTACAATATATTGGTATTGTACAATATAGTAATGTTTAATACTCGTATTGTACTATGCTAATAATATATTGTAAGCCGCTCTGAGTCCCCTTCGGGGTGAGAAGGGTGGCATATAAATGTCATAAATAAATAAATACATTGCTCGATTACAAAGTTATTTTGGAGGTAAAGGTAAAGGTAGTCCCCTGACATTATGTCCAGTCATGTCTGACTCTGGGGTGTGGTGCTCATCTCCATTTCTAAGCCGAAGAGCCAGCGTTGTCCGTAGACACCTCCAAGGTCATGTGGCCGGCATGACTGCATGGAGCGCCGTTACCTTCCCGCCGGAGCGGTACCTATTGATCTACTCACATTTGCATGTTTTCGAACTGCTAGGTTGGCAGAAGCTAGGGCTGACAGTGGAAGCTCACGCCGCTCCCCGGAATCGAACCTGCGACCTTTCAATCAACAAGCTCAGCAGCTCAGTGCTTTAACCCACTGTGCCACTGGGGGCTCTACGCCTTATTTTGGAAGGGCAAGCCTTTTTCAGATGATGAGATTCTGATTTCCAAAGTCACAACGGGGCTTTTGAAGCCACCTGTCGACTTCTACAAGCGAGGTGTTTACAGTTGCTTCAAAAGATGGGAGAAGCACGTGTCCCTAAGTGGCACTGATGGAGAGAAGGACTCAGAACTGGGCCAAGTTCCATTGCTCTCCATCCACAGGAAGAGGGTCAGGGGAAATCTTTAGTGAACACCCTCATAAATGTAAAATTATTTCTTGAAAATATGTAAGTTATGTGTCTAGGATGCTGTGGTTGCAGTATTTCTGTGCCGAGTCTTTGCAGAATCTGCGATCCCTTCTGATTCAAAGCTTCTACCATTCTCATCTCCCCCTCTTCCTTGATCATTGCCGGTGGTCTAAACTCTTGAGGATTCTGCTTAGAGCCTTCCTGATGTGAACGTTCCCCCGCCATGTTCTGCTGCTCCTGTCAAAACGCCTAATATAGTCCTTGTCAGTGCCTGCCATGTTCAATATTTATTTTCCCGGAAGAGGCTGAGCTAAGCTTGACTTAGTCGGCTCACAGCTCTAGGAACTTGGGAAGCATTGGAGAGAACAGAGAGAACGAGAGATGGGGGAGAAAGAGCTGGGTGGGAGGAATGGGCATCTCAGGAGACCGCGCGCTGATTGAAGCTTCTCCGAGGGAAATGGCTTGTTTATCACAAGCATCATGGATCATTAGCAAAACTGGCAAAGACGATTTTTCGGAAAGGGTGGGGGAAATAAGAAAAGCGGAGCTTGATTATTTATTGAATGTGGACGATGGTGAGGCGTGCATCTTACGCAAGTGGAGGCCCACCATGGAGGGAAAACTGGGAGAAGCGGAATTCGTTTTGTTTGTAATTAAGAAAATGCTGTACATAAGGCTTAAGGAAAGGCCTTTGAAATTTTTCATAGAGCAAACAGTCAAGCGACTCCCTCCTCGGTTTTGAGGCTAGAATCAATAACCAAATAAGAACATAAGAGGATCTGTGCAGGATTGAACCAAGGCTATTTATTTATTTATTTTTGACATTTATATATCGCCCTTCTCACCCCGAAGGGGACTCAGAGTGGCTTACGAGATATATACATACAATATATTATGTTATTAGCATATGCAGGAAACAAGATGGAACTATCCCCTGGCCCCCTCTCTCTTCACACTGGCCCAGAGTGGCAGTTGGTGCTGAGGGGATAGATCCCCAGCTGATGACATATGCTAGAGTCAAGATGGAACTGTCCCTGTCCCCCTCTCTTCACTCTGGCCCAGAGCAGCAGTTGGTGCTGGGGGAGGGGTCCCCAGCTGATGACATATGCAGGAGACAAGATGGAACTGTCCCCTGGCCCCCTCTCTCTTCACTCTGGCCCAGAGCGGCAGTTGGTGCTGGGGGAGGGGTCTCCAGCTGATGACATATGCAGGAGACAAGATGGAACTGTCCCCTGGCCCCCTCTCTCTTCACTCTGGCCCAGAGCGGCAGTTGGTGCTGGGGGGAGGGGTCCCCAACTGATGACATATGCAGGAGACAAGATGGAACTGTCCCCTGGCCCCCTCTCTCTTCATTCTGGCCCAGAGCGGCAGTTGGTGCTGGGGGGAGGGGTCCCCAACTGATGACATATGCAGGAGACAAGATGGAACTGTCCCCTGGCCCCCTCTCTCTTCACTCTGGCCCAGAGCGGCAGTTGGTGCTGGGGGAGGGGTCCCCAACTGATGACATATGCAGGAGACAAGATGGAACTGTCCCCTGGCCCCCCTCTCTTCACTCTGGCCCAGAGCGGCAGTTGGTGCTGGGGGAGGGGTCCCCAACTGATGACATATGCAGGAGACAAGATGGAACTGTCCCCTGGCCCCCTCTCTCTTCACTCTGGCCCAGAGGGCAGTTGGTGCTGGGGGGAGGGGTCCCAGCTGATGACATATGCAGGAGACAAGATGGAACTGTCCCCTGGCCCCCTCTCTCTTCACTCTGGCCCAGAGCGGCAGTTGGTGCTGGGGGGAGGGCCCCTCAACTGATGACATATGCAGGAGACAAGATGGAACTGTCCCCTGGCACCCTCTCTCTTCACTCTGGCCAAGAGTGGCAGTTGGTGATGGAGGGAGGGGTCTCCAGCTGATGACATATGCAGGAGACAAGATGGAACTGTCCCCTGGCCCCCTCTCTCTTCACTCTGGCACTCCTTCCAGCCTTGCATGCTCTCCCTCACCTGCTGGGGCCCTCTGCCTAGAACAGCGATACTTCACTGGCTTGCTCCCTCATATGCTAGAAGAAACAATGAGTGACCTCCTTCAGTGCAAAGCAGGCCTCATCCATTTGGGCAGCCACAAAATGCTTAGTTACCCCCATGACCCCCAAATCGGCGAATCCATTTCCAGAAAGACAGGAGTGGGGAGTGGGTGACGCGACTGTCACTCCGGACCATTCCTCTCCCTTTCGTCTCATTAACCGAACCGATGGCTCCCAGCACCTTCCTTCCGAAGGAGATTCGGAGTGTCACCAAGCGTTTGCTGGCAGAGCCTGACTCGGAAGATGAAGTTATAAATTAAGCTTTTATGAAGGCACCGAAAACACATCCTGATGTCCTTTTTATAGCGACATATCTGGGTAATGGCAATAAATTAGCTGACACGAGCCCAAGGGCATCTTACCCTTGTGCCACCATTGATTGCTCGGTTGTAATTTCCCCCCATTTTTTTGTGTGTAGCATTTTGTCTGAACTGAATTTATCGTGCCAGAGTCTTTAATATGTTGATGATGAGCCTGGATTAGGATGGGATGATGTTCTGTCACTCAGTCACATTTCTAGAAAATGGAGGCAACGTTTATGGTTGCGTGCACAGTCATAATAAGTCACCCGCAGGATGTCTATGGTCAGATTTCCTTGTTTTTATCTCTAGGCTTCAGCTTATCTCAGCCTTTCTGGTGTCTAGATCTAGGGAAGTAATGCTACCCCTCTATTCTGCTTTGGTTAGACCACACCTGGAATATTGTGTCCAGTTCTGGGCACCACAATTCAAGAGAGATATTGACAAGCTGGAATGTGTCCAGAGGAGGGCGACTAAAATGATAAAAGGTCTGGAGAACAAGCCCTATGAGGAGCGGCTTAAGGAGCTGGGCATGTTTAGCATGAAGAAGAGAAGGCTGAGAGGAGATATGATAGCCATGTATAAATATGTGAGAGGAAGTCACAGGGAGGAGGGAGCAAGCTTGTTTTCTGCTTCCCTGGAGACTAGGACGCAGAATAATGGCTTCAAACTACAAGAAAGGAGATTCCATCTGAACATTAGGAAGAACTTCCTGACTGTGAGAGCCGTTCAGCAGTGGAACTCTCTGCCCCGGAGTGTGGTGGAGGCTCCTTCTTTGGAAGCTTTTAAACAGAGGATGGATGGCCATCTGTCAGGGGTGCTTTGAATGCAATATTCCTGCTTCTTGGCAGAATGGGGTTGGACTGGATGGCCCATGAGGTCTCTTCCAACTCTTTGATTCTATGATTCTATGATTCTCAACCTTGGATTTGGGACCCCTTGGGAGGGTCATGAGGACTTTTTGGAGGGGTCACCAAAGACCATCAGAAAACATATATTTCTGTCTTAGGAACCCCTTTGACAGAGAAGCTGAAGGTTTCTCTGTCTGACCTTCTCTTCCTTTTTGGAAATACATGGCGAATCCTCCCACCAAGTGGGGAAGGGAGAGCAGGCGTTCTTGGTGCACATGTGCGAGTCAGGGCCAGGAGCATTGCAGTAGGTGTGATCCTACCAGTGGGCCTACCTTTGGGAGACTCCGCCTCTTAATGGTAACTGGAGAAGAGGCATGCTTAGCACATGACAACATGGTGCGCATGTGCAGGCAAGGGAGAGCGTGCAAGGCTGGAGGGAGGCTCGCACCAGCAAGTCCCTTCAAGGCATGGGGGTTCTGTGTGAGACGTTTGGCCCAATTCTATCATTGGTGGGGTGCAGAATGCTCTTTGGCTGTAGGTGAACTATAAATCCCAGCAACTAAAACTCCCAAATGCCAAGGTGTATTCTCCCAAACTCTACCAGTGTTCACATTTGGGCATATTGAGTATTATTTATTTATTTATTTATTTATTTACAGTATTTATATTCCGCCCTTCTCACCCCGCAGGGGACTCAGGGCGGATCACAATGCAAACATATATGGCAAACATTCAATGCCAAAGACATGCAACAGATATAGACAGACAGTCAGAGGCTATTTAACTTTTTCTGGCCACTAGGGGAGCTGTCGCTTTCATCGTCCATCGGTGACACTGATGAAGTACTTCCACATTCCCCGCATGCTTTGCTGGAGTCTTTTTTATGACCTCGTAAATTAGTTAAATTAGCCTCCCCACACATAGGTGGTACCTAATTTTCCTACTTGACAGATGCAACTGTCTTTCAGGTTGCAAAGATCTACAACAAGCTACACAATTGGTCAGAAGCTCACTCCGACCCGGGCTGGCTTCGAACTCATGACCTTTTGGTCAGAAGTGATTTTCATGGAGCTGACACTCAGCCAGCTGTGCCACAGTCCCGGTGCCAAGTTTGGTCCAGATCCATCATTGTTTGAGTCCACAGTGATCTCTGGATGTAGCTGAACTACAACTCTCAAACTCCCTCCAGCCATGCACCCTCTCCCTTGCCTGCAATGTGCACCATGTTGCCATGAGCTAAGCACGCCTCCTCTCCCCTTGCCATTAAGATGCAGTCTCCCCAAGGTAGGCCCACTGATAGGATCACACCTACTGCAATGCTCCTGGCCCTGACTCGCATATGGGAAGCGAGCACGCTTGCTCTCCCCTCCCCACTTGGAGTTCAATGCCCACCAAGCCCTTCCAGTATTTTCTGTTGGTCATGGGAGTTCTGTGTGCCAAGTTTGGTTCAATACCATCATTGGTGGAATTCAGAATGCTCTCTGATTGTAGGTGAACTATAAATCTCAGCAACTGCAACTCCCAAAAGATAAAATCAATTCCCCCCCACCCCCCATGCCCCGAGTATTCAGATTTGGGCATTCTCAGTTGGAGAAAAGTCTCAGTCTGTGAGAAGGCCTCACAGTGAGAGGTTGGCTATAGTATGTGAGAGAAGTCCTCACAGCGTGAGGTGGACCTTTGTCTGTGAGAGAAGCCTCTGTGTGAGGCAGGCGCCTGTCTGTGAGAGAAGCCTCAGTGTGAACATTGAGAAAACCAAAGTGCTGTTCCAGCAGTCACCAGCCACCCCCTCTCCAATGCCAGAGATACAGCTTAATGGTGTAACATTAGAAAATGTTGACCATTTCCGCTACCTTGGCAGCCACCTCTCCACCAAAGTCAACATCGACGCCGAAATACAACACTGCCTGAGCTCTGCAAGTGCAGCATTTTCCCGAATGAAGCAGAGAGTGTTTGAGGACCGGGACATCCGTAGGGATACCAAGGTGCTTGTCTATAAAGCTATTGTCCTCCCAACCCTGCTATATGCCTGTGAGACGTGGACTGTCTACAGACGTCACATGCAACTCCTGGAACGATTCCATCAGCGCTGTCTCCGGAAAATCCTGCAAATCTCTTGGGAAGACAAGCGGTCAAATGTCAGCGTGCAGGAAGAAGCAAAGACCACCAGCATTGAAGCGATGGTCCTCCAACATCAACTCCGCTGGGCCGGCCACGTTGTCCGGATGCCTGACCACTGTCTCCCAAAGCAGTTGCTCTACTCCGAACTTAAGAACGGAAAACGGAACGTTGGTGGACAGGAAAAGAGATTGAAAGATGGGCTCAAAGCCAACCTTAAAAACTCTGGCATAGACACTGAGAACTGGGAAGCCCTGGCCCTTGAGCGCTCCAGCTGGAGGTCAGCTGTGACCAGCAGTGCTGCAGAATTTGAGGAAGTGGAGGGTGAAAGAGAGAAACTTCATAACTGTAGCACAGTTATGAAGTAGCAACAAAAATAATGTTATGGTTGGGGGTCACCACAACATGAGCATCTGTATTAAGGAAGGTTGAGAAGCACTGGCTTAGCTAGTGGTGAATAGCTTTCCGTGTCTCGGGTAGTTAAGAAAGTGTTTGCTTCAATCACCTTTGATGGTTAGTCGTTGCTAGCTGGTGGGCATTCTGAATTTCCTTGCGTGAGAGCTGAAAACATGAAATATTTGGCGGTTTGTATACAGAAAAAGTTTGAATTTTTGGCAGCTGATAGATGAGGAGCCTCAGGGAGCATTGCGGAGAACTGATGCTGCTTCAAGACTTATAGTGCAGTCTCTAGAAAACAAATATTACCAAAAATACATATCGAGAGTACCTTCTTTCCTCTAACACAATGTTTCCCAACCTTCCTAATGCCGTGACCCCTTAATACAGTTCCTCATGTTGTGATGACTCCCCAACCATAACATTAATTTCGTTGCTACTTCGTAAGCGTCATTTTGCTACTGTTACGAATCATCATGTAAATATCTGATATGCAGGATGTATTTTCATTCACTGGACCAAATTGGGCACAAATACTCAATACGCCCAAATTTCAAATCTAGTGGAATTGGGAGGTGGGATTGATTTGAATACTGGTGGGGTTGGCGGGGGTTGATTTTGTCATTTGGGAGTTGTAGTTGCTGGGATTGATAATTCACCTACAATCAAAGAGCATCCTGATCTCCACCAACGATGGAATTGAACCAATCTTGGCACACAGAACTCTCATGACCAACAGGAAATACTACAAGGGTTTGGT
The DNA here is from genome assembly GCF_025583915.1 of Anolis sagrei ordinatus. Taxonomy (NCBI): domain Eukaryota; kingdom Metazoa; phylum Chordata; class Lepidosauria; order Squamata; family Anolidae; genus Anolis; species Anolis sagrei. The sequence continues at coordinate 15,705,457 of NW_026844811.1, read as the reverse complement.
GGGCATTGGCCTTGAGTTTTGGAGTTGTAATTCACCTACATCCAGAGAGCACGGTGGACTCAAACAATGATGGATCTGGACCAGACTTGGCATAAATACTTGGCACATATTTGCATATGTGAACATTGGTGGAGTTTGGGGAAAAATAGCCCTTGACATTTGGGAGTTGTAGTTGGTGGGATGTATAGTTTACCTACAATCAGAGAGCATTCTGAACCCCACCAATGATAGAATTGGGCCAAACTTCCCACACAGAACCCGTTTGCCTTGAAGGGACTGGCTGGTGCAAGCCTCCTTCCAGCTTTGCATGCTCTCCCTCACCTGTATATTTGTAGCATATTGCCATGCACTGAGCACGCCTTCTCTACCAAAGGGGTTTGGAAGACCATCAAAAATATATAGTTCACTTATAATCAAAAAGCATTCTGAGCCCCACTAATGATAGAATTGGGCCAAACTTTCCATACAGAACACCCATGCCTTGAAGAGACTTGCTGGGGTGAGCCTCCCTCCAGCCTCGCATGCTCTCCCTTGCCTACACATGCTCACAGCTCTCTCATGCACCAAGCACGCCTGCTCTCCCCTCCCTGTTTGGAGTCTCAGAAACAGCCCTCCCCTTGGCTAAGAGGCCGGCCAATCACAGCGGAGGAGGGAGGGCTTTTGGTGGGAGGATTCGCCGAGCATGCCTGCTCTCCTCTCCCCATTTGCAGTCTCAGAAACAGCCCTCCCCTTGGCTGAGTGGCTGGCCAATCACAGTGGAGGAGGGCTTTTGGTGGGAGAATTCGCCAAGCGCACCTGCTCTCCCCTCCCCATTTGGAGTCTCAGAAACAGCCCTCCTCTTGGCTGAAAGCCGCAGTGGAGGAGAGCTTTTGATGGGAGGATTCACCGTCTGTTTCCAAAAAGGAAGAGAAGGACAGGGGGAGAGATCTTCAGCCTTCTCTGCCAAAGGGGTTCGGAAGACCATCAGAAATATGTGTTTTCCAGTGGGCTTTGGTGACCTCTCTGAAATTCCCTTGCGCCCCCCAGGGTCCTGACTCCCAAGTAGAGAAAGGCTGCTCTAAGAGGCCACAACTGCCCGCTTTTAAAGTAGGACTCTCTGCTTAAAGAGAGGCTAAAGTTTGGCCCACATTACCTATCTGTAAGCCAAATACCAGGCCATAAAGCAAACAGAAAGGCAAGCTGGGTGCGTAATTACAAGGAGGTGGAGGCGCAAATCCATTTGAGTTATGGGTTGACCGTAACCCCACATGTCACTCATGAAATAGCTTCCACTCTCCCAGACTCCGAAAGATCGGTCCCGAGTGGTATTTCAGGAGCTGGAGGGCCACAAAACAAATGTGCCAACTGTGTGCCGTGGCCCATAAAAATGCCAGAGGCGGGTTGTATACTTGGAGGATTTCTGCTCCGTCCTGCTTCTCCACAAGCAAGGAGCCCGGGGCAGTGATATGAAAAAAGACAAAGAAGAAGAGCCCCATTAAAAAGGAATAAATCGGAGCTGGAGGAAGGAGCACAACAAAGCTGAGGCTGGCTTTCCGTTGCTCAAAGTGGTAGAAAATTGTGAACGTTGGCCGTATGTTTTTCCAGTGGTTGCAAAGAAAGCATCCAAGGCCATGATAAACCACTCGTGGGGCACTCTAAATGCTCGGCTGAAGGGTTACGGCAGGGGTGTCATATTCATTTTCACCGAGGGCCACATCAGCCTTATGGTTGCCTTTAAAGCAGTGGTTCCCAATCTGTGGTCCGTGGACCACGAGTAGTCCCCAAGAACAAAAATATAGTCCATGGCCTCACCATTGCCTCCAAACAACATAGCAACGAGAGCGGCCAGTCTCACAAAACCCTCTTATAGTGTCGAGGCAACAGGGATGGCAGAAGGGGAGAGGCTGACTACCCACGAAACATTACTACTACCACATCAGCTCTAGACTATTAAATATGGTTTTCTGTGGGTGAGCAGATGGTGATTACTGGATGGCATATGTTCTGTATCGGAAACTAGAGCTGATGTGCTTTTTTCTGAATCAGCTGATGGGGTCCATCCAATGCCATTTTTGAATCAACTGATGGGGTCTATCCAGTGCCATTTTCTGAATCAGCTGATCTGGTCTATCCAATGCAACACCAGTTGATGAGCTACTGACGACTGGCACTGCTCGTTTGCTTCCTCAGGCTTCCCGCTACACAGTAGCGGGAAGCCTTCCCCCGAGAAAATTCCCCACAAGAGTTACATGCCTTGTAACCTTACTTTCCAGATATCCCTTGTACAGCGCAAACTTCATACTTGGTGGGAAACGGATTGAAGACGCTCATCTCAAACCTTCACTACAATGCCAGTTGATGAGCTACGGATGACTGGCACTGCTCATTCACTTCCGCTGGCTTCCCGCTACACAGCAGTGATATCAACTTCGCCCGAGAAAATTCCCCACGAGAGCTACATGCCTTGTAACCTTACTTTCTGAATATCCCTTGTACAGCGCAAACTTCATTCTTGGTGGGAAATGGAATGAGGACAGTGGGTTGTTGTAGGTTTTTTCGGGCTATATGGCCATGTTCTAGAGGCATTCTCTCCTGACATTTCGCCTGCATCTATGGCAAGCATCCTCAGAGCTAGTGAGGTCTGTTGGAACTAGGAAAATGGGTTTATATATCTGTGAAATGACCAGGGTGGGACAAAGAACTCTTGTCTTTTGGAGCTAGGTGTGAATGCTTCAACTGACCACCTTGATTAGCCCAGAGAAACCTACAACAACCCAGTGATTCCGGCCATGAAAGCCTTCGACAATACATGGAATGAGGACACTCATCTCAAACTTTTACTACAATGCCAATCGATGAGCTACTGACAACTGGCACTGCTCGTTCGCTTTTGCTGGCTTCRCACTACACAGCAGTGATACCAACTTCCCCCGAGAAAATTRCCCACAAGAGCTACATGCCTTGTAACCTTACTTTCCGGATATCCCTCGTACAGCACAAACTTCTTACTTGATGGGAAACAGAATGAGGACACTCATCTCAAACCTTCACCACAATGRCAGTTGATGAGCTACTGATGACTGGCACTGATCATTCGCTTCCGCTGGCTTCCCGCTACATGGRAGTGATACCAACTTCCCCCGAGAAAATTCCCCACAAGAGCTACGTGCTTTGTAATCTTACTTTCCGGATAAACRCCGTATTTATGCAAATAAAACTGGCATTGAAAGCCTCACAGGCCACATGGCAGCTGGATTTGACCCGTGGGCCTTTCATTTGATGTCTATGAGTTAAGTTATCAAAAAATAGTAGAAAGTCAGGGACTGAAGGGAAATTTCATTGGAGGGTAGGAGTGGGAGCTATACCCTCATCTAGCCCACCCTCCTCCCCTAGCTATATCCCCTATCCAAGTTTCTTCTTCTCCTGTAACTGGTTGAGTACATTTTCATTTCAACATTTTCGAGCAGTATCTCTTGTTTCATTTTGGCTGTCTCACAGAGATGGTGACAGAGTGCCACCTAACGGTTGTTGTTATCATGACAATGTTGTCGAGTTGGATTCAAAGGGGATTTTTAGCTTTCTCTCCTCTTAAGAAACCCAATTGATAAGGTTTGTTGGGAGTCTTCTCCTTCCCCATTTCAGCTTGGAAAAAAAAATCAAAGGATATTATGAAAAAAAAGGGGGTAGGAAGGAAGTGTAAGAAAAAGAAGCAAACTTGCTCTCTTTACTGGGTTGCTGTGAGTTTTCTGGGCTGTATGGCCATGTTCTAGAAGCATTTTCTTCTGACGTTTTGCCCAAATCTAGAGGAAACTCGACATTTATTTATTTATTTACAGTATTTATATTCTGCCCTTCTCACCCCACAGGGGACTCAGAGCAGCTCACAATACATGGCAAACATTCAATGCCATAGACACACAACATATATAGGCAGACACACAGAGGCTATTTAATTTTCCATCTTCATGAGGTTATGCTTTGAATTTTGGCCACTGGGGGAGCTATCGCTTCACCGTCCACTTGTGAAACCGATGGAGGACTTCCTCATTCTTTTGCATGCTGCTGGAGAGTTTTATGGTGCCGTAAATTAGTTAAATTAGCCTCCCCACTTAAGCGGTACCTAAATTTCCTACTTGACAGATGCAATTGTATTTCAGGCTGCAAAGGTCGACAGCAAGCTGGACAAATGGACAGGAGCTTACTCCAACCTGGGCTGACTTCGAACTCATGACCTTTCAGTCAGTAATGATTTTAATACAGCTGAATTCCGGCCACCAGGGGAGCTGTTGCTTCACTGTCCACTTGTGACACTAATGGAGTACTTCCTCATTCTTTTACATGCTGCTAGAGAATTTTATGGCGTCGTAAATTAGTTAAATTAACCTCCCCGCATAAGCGGTATCTAAATTTCCTACTTGACAGATGCAACTGTCTTTCAGGTTGCAAATGTCGACAGCAAGCTAGACAAATGGACTGGAGCTTACTCTGACCTGGGCTGGCTTCGAACTCATGACCTTTCAGTCTCTAACAAAATCCAAAGAACCAGGAAACGTTGACCCAAGGTATGAGCAGGTAATCACAAGAGACAAAAAAACCAAACAGGAAACAAAAAATCCTTAAGCATGAATCTTCCAAGCAAGGCTTCTATGAGAGAGGACAAGAACTTAGCAGGATTCTAAACAATGCTTCATCTGGTAATATTTTCCATGCTTGGAACTTTTAAACCTTTCCAAGCACTCAGAAACTGATTTCGCTTTTCTTTAGCGGCCCCTTATCTTTTTGTGTTGAAGCATGGCAGAACACCGAAGGCCTTGCTCTACCTGTCTGTTTTGACTGATTTCTGCCTGGCTATCTATATGCTCATTAGTCTCCACAGGTGCCGAATTGTTTTCAAGCTCCAAATCCTGGGAACTCTCTGGGAGCAATTCAGGGAGTAAATCATCATCCCTATACCCTGTAGGAACATTCTCATGGGAAACTACACTTGGAACAGGTGCCTCTCTGTCATTCTCTGCATCAACATCACTGACCAAACCATTGCCATCTTGAACCTCGTTTACATCATTCCCCATATCGAAAGCACCCTGATCCTGAAACGCAATCACAGGTTGAACTCCAACAGTGAGAGGCTTTTCTCAAGAGGTCCCTGGTGAAGTGATACCTGCTCAAACTGGTCCCTGGTCAAAGTAGTCCCTGGTCACCCTGGTCAAAGTAGTCCCTGGTCAAGTGGTCCTTGGTCAAAGTAGTCCCTGGTCAAAGTGGTCCCTGGTCAAAGTGGTCCCTGGTCAAGTGGTCCCTGGTCAAAGTGGTCCCTGGTCAAAGTAGTCCCTGGTAAAATGGTCCCTGGTCAAAGTGGTCCCTGGTGAAGTGATACCTGGTCAAAGTAGTCCCTGGTTAAAATGGTCCTTGGTCAAAGTGGTTCCTGGTCATAGTGCTCCCTGGTGAAGTGATACCTGGTCAAAGTGCCTGCCTATGTATTTGCTCATTAATCACCGCAGGTGCCGAGTTGTTTTCAAGCCCCAAATCCTGGGAACTCTCTGGGAGCAATTCAGGGAGTAAACCATCATCACTATACCCTGTAGGAACATTCTCATGAGAAGCTACACTTGGAACAGGTGCCTCTCTGTCATTCTCTGCATCAACATCACTGACCAAATCGTTGCCATCTTGAACCTCATTTACATCATTCCCCACATCCAAAGCACCCTGATCCTGAAACACAAGCACAGGCTGAACTCCAACAGTGAGAAGCTTTTCTCAAGAATTCCCTGGTGAAGTGATACCTGCTCAAAGTGGTCCCTGGTCAAAGTGGTTCCTGGTTATAGTAGTTCCTGGTCAATGAGGTCCCTGGTGAAGTGATACCTGCTCAAACTGGTCCCTGGTCAAAGTAGTCCCTGGTTAAAGTGGTCCCTGGTCAAAGTGGTTCCTGGTCAAAGTGGTCCCTGGTCAAAGTGGTCCCTGGTCAAAGTGGTCCCTGGTTAAAGTGGTCCCTGGTCAAAGTAGTTCCTGGTCATAGTGGTCCCTGGTTATAGTGCTCCCTGGTGAAGTGATACCTGGTCAAAGTGCCTGCCTATGTATTTGCTCATTCATCACTGCAGATGCCGAGCTGTTTTCAAGCCCCAAATCCGGGGAACTTTCTGGGAGCAATTAAGGGAGTAAACCATCATCCCTATACCTTGTAGAAATATTCTCATGGGAAACTACACTTGGAACAGTTGCCCCTCTGCATCAACATCACTGATCAAATCATTGCCATCTTGAACCTCATTTACATCATTCCCCACATCCAAAGCACCCTGATCCTGAAACACAATCACAGGCTGAACTCCCAACAGTGAGAGGCTTTTCTCATGTCCTTGCATGGAGAGCTGGAGCTGACAGAGGGAGCTCATCCGTGCTCTCCTCCAATTCGGTCTTCAGTCCTACCGGCACAAGGGTTTAACCCCTCCCTGCATTTGTGCCATTTCAAATGGGGGGGGGGGGGGGTGAAGAGAGAATTTCAGCCATTTTTTAAAAAGGGATCTGAAAAGACGAATGGCACTCTTTGATTTGGGAGATGCTTTGGAGATGTGTTCTTTTTCTGAATCCTTAGCGTGTGTRCCATGCGGCATTATCATGTAAGCTATCTGGCATCAAAAGCAAGAAGGGAGAAGGAAACACCCAAGTCTTTTGATTAGGTGCTTGCGACTCCCGTTCTTTCTTGAATTGATCAAGAATTAATTTGGCATGAACCAGCATTTGAAATTTTAATTGGCTCGTCTGCCGAATGCTTCCAAGAAACAGTATTTCCTCCTCCCTACCCAAGAGGTAGCAAACAGTCTTTGCTGTCACATGTCTGCCTAATCCACACAACCTCCTTACAAATGGGGTTTTTTTGAATTTGTATCTGAGCGATTGCATGTGTCATAAATGGGAACCTATTATCTGCAGCTGCCATAGGAGCATCGGGAAGAATCGGGAATCAGAAGAGGAATCGACCTAATGTGGCAATTAAATCTGACTTGCCAGCCCGCTACGAACCTCCTAATTCTGTTTCGGGGAGGGATATAGAGGCGGGCGAGTGTGCACCGAAAGGACGGGGTTGGAATATTATTTGAGCATCTAATTGAATGCACCTGCTGCCCTCCGATAACACAGTGGGAGATAATGTAGAGCTACAGGTAAATACCCTTTCAGAGGTGCGGGGCGTCCGAAATGAATGGCACATGTAATTTCCTGCATGATCCCCATTTCCACTCCAGAGCCAGTATGCAAAGCCGCATTCTTCTCATTGCCATCGATGAAAGGGAAAATGTCAGTGAACCTTCATGGCCAAGAACATCCTCCATTGTATTCCATTATTGTAATATTTCAATCTCTTAATTCCCTTTGGTTCTTGTTCAGATGGATGGTGAAAGGATGATATTTCAGAGTATGATCCAGAGCTGGCCCTACTAGTAGACCACTGCTTCCCAACCTGTGGTCTGTGGATCATCAGTGGTCCTCAAGAACTAAAATATGGTCCACACTCTCACTGTTACTACACTGCTGTAATGGGAACGACTGATTTCACAAAACCCTCTTATAGTGCAATTTTCTGAATCAGCACCCCAAATAAATAAACCGAATCTAAAGTTGACCAAAAACTGATTTGTAACCCTTTTGGTACTAATGGAGAGTGGTCTCTAGTCAAAGAGGTCCTTGGTCAAAGTGGCTCTTGGTCAAAGGGATCCTTGGTCAAAGTGGCTCTTGGTCAAAGAGGTTCTTGGTCAAAGTGGCTCTTGGTCAAAGAGGGTCTTGGTCAAAGAGGTCCTTGGGCAAAGTGGGCCTTGATCAAAGAGGTCCTGGTCAAGTGGTCCCTGGTCAAAGTGGTCCCTGGTGAAGTGATACCTGGTCAAAGTGGTCCTGGTCAAAGTAGTCCCTGGTGAAATGATACCTGGTCAATGAGGTCCCTGGTCAAAGTGGTCCCTGGTGAAGTGAAACCTGGTCAAAGTAGTCCCTGGTCAAATAAGTTCCTGGTCAAAGTGATCCCTGGTGAAGTGATACCTGGTCAAAGTGATCCCTGGTCAAAGTGGTCCCAGGTCAGAATGGTCCCTGGTCAAAGAGGTCCCTGGTCAAAAAGGTCCCTGATCAAAGTGGTCCCTGGTCAAGTGGTCCTGGTCAAGTGGTCCCTGATCAAAGTGGGACAACTTTGACCAGGGTCCACTCTGCAACGTTAGTACCAAAACAGTTACGAATCAGTTTTTGGTCAACTTTAGATTCGGTTTGGTTATTTGGGGCGCTGATTCAGAAAATTGCATTGGATAGACCACATCAGCTCTAGCTTCTGGTACAGAACATATGCCATCCAGTAGTCACCCATAGAAAACCATACTTAAAAATCTAGAGCTGATGTGGTAGTAGTAATCGTTTGTGGGTAGACAGTCTCTCCCCTCCTGACATACCTGTTGTTCGGCATTATAAAAGGGTTTTGCGAGACCAGTCGCTCTCATTGCCAGTTGGTTTTGAGGCAACAGTGTAGTAATTGTGAGTCCACAGACCATATTTTCATTCCTTGAGGACCACTGGTGGTCCACGGACCACAGGTTTTTCAAAAGCTTCAGAGAAGGGGACTCCATAACATTCCCAGGCAGCAGGATCTACCATTGGACAACTGTTGCTTTCAGAAAGTTCTCCCCAATGTTTAGGTGGAATCTTTTTTCACAGTTTCAGTCCATTATTCAGTCCATTATTCTGTGTCCTGACCTCCTCTAACCTTGAACACAAAGAAGGAGACCTCTTTCTCTGATCAGGTACTGGGCTACAGAAGTTGGCTGACTGGGCTACAGAAGTTGGCAGCATTAAACCATGTTTAATGCTGCACTCACAGAGCTCAGTCGGTGTTGTATTTCAGTGTCAATGTCGACTTTTGTGGAGAAGTGGCTGCCATGGTAGCCTAAATGGTCAACATTTTCTAATGTTACACCATTAAGCTATATTTCTGGCATTGGAGAGGGAACACCTTCTTTGTGTTCAGGGGCTACAGAAGTTGACTGACTTGGTGTAGAACCATGTTTAATGCTGCACTCGCAGAGCTCAGGCGTTGTTGTATTTCAGTGTCAATGTTGACTTTTGTGGAGGTAGCAGAAATGGTCAACATTTTCTAACGTTACACCATTAAGCTGCATTTCTGGCATTGGAGAGGGAACACTTTTGTGTTCAAGGGCTACAGAAGTTAGCAGACTTGGTGTAGAACCATGTGTAATGCTGCACTCGCAGAGCACAGGCGGTGTTGTATTTCAGTGTCAATGTTGACTTTTGTGGAGAGGTGGCTACTGCATTTTTCTGGCATTGGAGAGGGAACACCTTCTTTGTGCTCAAGGGTTACAGAAGTTGGCTGACTTGGTATAGAACCATGTTTCATGGTTCTCAAAGCTTGGTGAGGTGAGAACAAGGAGTCAAGGCATTTCAGTAGGTGTGATCCTACCAGTGGGCCTACCTTGGGGAGACTCTGCCTCTTAATTGTGATCAGAACCTTTATTTCGCTGAGACCTTGTTGTGCACAGAAGATACTGTCTTCTATGGCTTACTGAGAAATAGGACATGGAGTTATTGAGCAGGCTAAATTGAGATTAGCGATCCCAAAAAAAGTGTCTTGATCTTCAGACACTGCCAGACAGCACAGGGAAACAATAAAATGACAACGCTGCCACCACCACCAAAGTTGTTCAAGGCGCAGATAGACTTGAAATTAGTTCACCGTATGCCGGGCCAGCAGTAATTACATTTTTATGAGAGAGTGAATGTTTAATGTCATTCTTTAATAGTGTGTCATGGCCCGGAAGAATGCAGCTTGGAAGCGCAAGCGTCTCTGTTGGAGGCAGCTGTTGTCGCTCTTGGTGACAATCCTGGCATGGGAACGTTGTCTGAAGACCCACCCTCTGCTTGACAAGGGTAAGAAGAGGGAGCTGGAGATGGAAAAGGAGAAGAGGAGGAGGACCAGGAAGAAGCTCTCCTTCTCTTTCTCCTAGGTTGTTGTTATTTGATGTGAAGTCAGCTTCAGCTTATGGCATTGGTCCCCAACCTGTGGTCCATGGACCACCAGTGGTCCACAAGAACTAACATTGTAGTTCTCCACCTTCCTAATGGCATGACCTCTTAATACAGTTCATCCAGCCTTGCACGCTCTCCCTCGCCTACACATGCACACCATGCTGCCATGCACCAAGCACGCCTGCTCTCCCCTCTCTGCTTGGAGTCAAATTTCACAGAGAACCCCCATGTCTTGAAGGGATTTTCTGGTGCAGCCCTCCCTCCAGCCTTACACGCTCTCCCTCTCCCATGCACACCATGCTGGCATGCACCAAGCACGCCTGCTCTCCCTTCTCTGCTTGGAGTCAAATTTCACAGAGGACCCCCATGTCTTGAAGGGACTTTCTGGTGCAGCCCTCCCTCCAGCCTTGCACGCTCACCCTCGTCTGCCCATGCACACCATGCTGCCATGCGCCAAGCACTCCTGCTCTCCCCTCCCTGCTTGGAGTCAAATTTTACACAGAACCCCCATGTCTTGAAGGGACTTTCTGGTGCAGCCCTCCCTCCAGCCTTGCATGCTCTCCCTCGTCTGCCCATGCATACCATTCTGCCATGCGCCAAGCACGCCTGCTCTCCCCTCTCTGCTTGGAGTCAAACTTCACAGAGAACCACCATGTCTTGAAGGGACTTTCTGGTGCAACCCTCCCTCCAGCCTTGCACACTCTCCCTCGCCTGCACATGCACACCATGCAGCCATGCGCCAAGCATGCCTGCTCTCCCCTCTCTGCTTGGAGTCAAACTTCACACAGAACCCCCATGTCTTGAAGGGACTTTCTGGTGCAACCCTCCCTCCAGCCTTGCACACTCTCCTTTGCCTGTACATGCACACCATGCTGCCATGCGCCAAGCATGCTTGCTCTCCTCTCCCTGATGGGAGTCAAGCTTCACACAGAACCCACATGTTTTGAAGGGACATTCTGGTGGAACCCACCCTCCAGCCTTGCACGCTCTCCCTAGCCCTCCATGCGCCAGATATGCCTGCTCTCCCCTCCTTATTTGGAGTTTCAGAAACAGCTCTCCCTTTGGCTGAGAGGGCAGCCAATCACAAGGGATTTTGGTGGTTGGATTCGTCGTCTGTTTCCAAAAAGGAAGAGAAGGGCAGGCGAAGAGATCTTCAGCCTTCTCTGCCAAAGGGGTTCCTAAGACCATCAGAAATATGTTTTCTGGTGGTCTTTGGTGACCCCTCTGAAACCTCCTTGTGACCCCCTTCCCCCAGGTTGAGAAACACTGACCAAAGCAATTCGAAAACAACTGTGAGCTGTGAGTAGAGAAATTAGGCACCGCTTAAGCGGGGAGGCATTTTATGGCACCATAATAAAGAAATACGGTGATCAAAGGAAGGCGGAAGTCTGTGATCATAGAGGATGGAGCAACAGCACCCTCTGTGGCCGGAATTGAGCACAACCTCCAGGATGCCGAAGTTGGGGAAATAATGTCAACGTAATATCTCTATCAGTCCTGTCCGTTTAACAGCATTTAATGTTTGCCGTGTATATGTTCTGTGATCCGCCTTCACGGCGAGAAAGGAGGAATATGAATCCTGTAAATAAATAAATAAATAAATAAATCGAGAGATCAAAGATCAGTCTGACAGACACAGTGACGACCTGCTTCCTAGACAATAATGGAAGAGAAGGGGAAATCCATGGAGCCTCCAGTTAATGAGTGGGCGAGGGAACAAACAAGCTCTCCTCAACTAAGCTCCTGCGATGACTTTGGGTTTTGGCTCAGAGGAGGGGCAGAGAGCACCCAAATCACAGCACATCCAGTGCAATTAGCTGCCTGCAATTAACAACGAGCGCCTTAATTACCATGTTTACATTTTCCAACCTCCAGGCAAAGATCAAATAATGTCTTCCCCTGCATATCAAGTTGGGTGTAAATATATATTTGCTTCCCTTTCCTGATTCCCCTACCATATGTTAATGTGTTGAGGAGTCATTCTCTGCCTTTCTCTTGAAAATGGGGAAAGGTAAAATATATTTATTTAGATCTGAAAGAGTCGAAGGAAACAACGTGAGAAAAAACAAACAAATCCAGCTGATCAATCCTACTTACTTACTTACTTACTTAGGCGATCCCTCGTTGTCCGACTAGGATAGTCTTCCAAGATCAGTGTACTGGTGGGTCCGTAGGTGGCTGTGGAGCCCTATTTTTGACCTGCATCTTCTCCTGCAGTGAAGACATTGGTTTCCAGATGGAAGGCAGTCCCGGTCGGGGTTGGTTTGATGCACCTTCCTCTTGGCACATTTCTCTCTTTTGCCCTCCATTTGTGCCTTTTCATATTCTACAGCACTGCTGGTTACAGCTGGCCTCCAGCTAGAGTGCTGAAGGGCCAGGGCTTCCCAGTTCTCAGTGTCTATGCCACAGTTTTTAAAATTGGCTTTGAGCCCATCTTTCAATCTCTTTCCCTGTCCTCCAACATTCCGTTTCCTGTTCTTAAGTTCGGAGTAGAGTCCAGATATATTACATGTCCAGATACATTACATTGCCTTCGCACCCAGTGTTTTCAACTTTTTAATCTTTGCTACTGGCCCTGCCCACTGTGATTTATTTTCTGTGTTTAAATTATTGTGATTTTACATTGTTTGATGTGTTTTTTTTTAATATTGTCCCTTGTTTTTTGTTTTTTTTTTATTTTATATTTTATTGTCGTTGTATGTTCATTAGCATTGCTGTATTTTAGGGCTTGGCCTCATGTAAGCTGCCCCGAGTCCCCTTGGGGAGATGGTGGCAGGGTATAAGTAAAGTTTTATTTATTTATTTATTTATTAACTGCTTTGGGAGACTGTCAATGGGCATTCGGACAATGTGGCGGGTCTAACAGAGTTGATGGTGGAAGAGCATTGCTTCAATGCTAAACGGTTTGGGATCCGTCTACCTTCGTGACCGTATCTCCCTCTATGAACCATCTCGGGCCCTCCGTTCTTCTGGGGAGCCCTTCTTTCGCCCCTGCCAGTCTCACAGACTCGCCTGGTGAGTACAAGGGAGAGAGCTTTTTCCTCTGTGGCACCCCGACTCTGGAACTCACTACCGGGAGAGATTAGGAAAGCCCCTACCCTAGAAACCTTTAAAAAGAACCTTAAAACCTGGCTCTTCCATTGCACATTTGATGAATAGATTTACATCCTGACACTAGTGTTTAGCCTCAACATTTTTTGTCATTGGAGTACATCCCCCCTTGTGGGAAAGCTTGGTTCCATGACCTCCACTATAATGTGCTCTCCTCCGCAAATAATCTGTTTCTGTTTTATCTCGCCTGAGTTTTTAATCTGCTTTTAATCAGCCTTTCTTTTATCCATTACATGTAGCTTGCCCATTGTCATTGTGATTGTGCTTATTGTAATTTTATATTGCTATGTTTTTATTTGTTTTATATAATTATGTTGTTATTGTTTATTAGTTGCGTTTTCGGTTTTATTTTATGTAATTGTTGTTTGGGCTTGGCCTCATGTAAGCCGCTCCAAGTCCCCATCAGGGAGATGGTGATGGGGTACAAATACAGTTTATTATTATTATTATTATTATTATTATTATTATTATTATTATTGCTGGTGGTCTTCATCTTCCAAAAGCAATTTCTCAGAGAAAGTCTGCTGAAGGCCTCTCCCAGGAATGTGACCTTGTGAATTTTTATGAGATGCTACTGTCCTCATTAACTCAAGCCCAGGCAAACTCTCATTCCCGCTGCCAACAGACTCAGGTCCAGAAAACCCTTCATTCCTATTCCCATCATGAGCAATCGCAGGCTGAACTACAACAAGCACTTTCCTGTGGGTCTTCCCTTTGGCGCACTGTGAGAAAATCTATCCCCACTGAGGCACATGGTGCTGATACCATACAGGGGTTCGATCAGTGAAAAACAAAGGTCGTAACCTCGACATTCAAAAGGAATTTCGAGAGGACAGTTTCCCTACAGGTTTGCAAAAAAATCGTGCTACCTTCCAGTCTTATTCACATCCTGTTGCCCTCCGGCACAGTCGCCGAACAAAGCGATGCCTCTCTTGCACCTTTCCTCCCACAAAGAACTTGGTGAATTTGAGGTTTTGGCTGATAGTCAAAAGAACATTCTCAACCAGTGGCAACATGCCAATGTCCCCACGCTGGTTCCCACAAATCCCTCAGGGCCAAGGGGCTAAAATGGTTGAAGAAGGAACTTTGAAATATTGTAACTTCTCTATCTGGCCTTTCTCCCAAAGGTGAGACACAAAGCAGTTTGCAATCAAACAGAACGAATCTATCTATCTGTGTGTGAATCATATCTATCTATCTATATCTATGGCTGGATGGCTCATTGTCAGGAGGGCTTTGATTACGTTTTCTTGCCCTGGTTGAAGGGAGTTGGACTGGATGGCCTTAAGTATTTTCTGTTGGTCAGGGGGCTTCTGTGTGGGAGGTTTGCCCCAATTCTGTCGTTCGTGTGGTTCAGAATGCTCTTTGATTGTAGGTGAACTCTAAATCCCAGTAACTACAACTCCCAAATGTCGAGGTCTATTTTCCCCAAACTCCATCTGTGTTCATATTTGGGCATATGGTATTTGTGCCAAGTTTGGTCCAGATCCATCATTGTTTGAGTCCACAGTGCTCTCTGGATGTAGGTGAACTACAACTCCCAAACTCAAGGTCAATGCCCACCAAACCCTTCCAGTATTTTCTGTTGGTCATGGGAGAACTGTGTACCAAGTTTGGTTCCATTCCATTGTGTTGGGGTTCAGAATGCTCTTTGATTGTAGGTGAACTATAAATCCCAGTAACTACAACTCCCAAATGTCAAGGTCTATTTCCCCCAAACTCCATCTGTGTTCATATTTGGGTATATGGAATATTCATGCCAAGTTTGGTCCAGATCCATCATTGTTTGAATCCACAGTGCTCTCTGGATGTAGGTGAACTACAACTCCCAAACACAAGGTCAATGCCCACCAAACCCTTTTAGTGTTTTCTGTTGGTCAAGAGAGTCCTGTATGCCACGTTTGGTTCAATTCCATCATAGGTGGAGTTCCGAATGCCCTTTGATTGTAGGTGAACTATAAATCCCAGCAACTACAACTCCCAAATGACAAAATCAATTTTTTTTGAGTGATGGTCACTCCTTGGGTTAGTAGGTGTCTTGTGACCAAATGTGGTCGCAATTCGCCCACTTTCATTACGTGTATGGATAGAAGGCAGAGGAAAACATCTTCCGTATTCCATTCACAGTTCATTCCCGCTCACTCCATTCTTTGCGATCCCCTTTCGGTACCTAGTTTATCTGAACTAAAAAGGATTAACGTGCCAATCTTTTTCGCATATAGAAGAGAGTCTAATGTCTGAATTGATTTCATTTTGTGCTTGTGTCTGTCTTTGGCTTCTGATAGCGGGAAGGTCGGGATGGAAGGTGGAATTAATTTGGTTTTTAATGCCCACTGATCCTTTCACACTTCCCAAAAGGACATGATTCGTTTGGGTTTTCTCAAAAGAATAGTTATCTTTTGGGCTGTATTTCTGTATCGAATCACAATGGAGGAGGGATTTTGGTGGGAGGATTGGCCCCCCATTT
The DNA here is from genome assembly GCF_025583915.1 of Anolis sagrei ordinatus. Taxonomy (NCBI): domain Eukaryota; kingdom Metazoa; phylum Chordata; class Lepidosauria; order Squamata; family Anolidae; genus Anolis; species Anolis sagrei. Next base: position 15,689,889 of record NW_026844811.1, on the reverse strand, counting down.
CCAAAAAGGCCTTGCACGTTCTCCCTTGCCCGCACATGCGTACCATGCTGTCAAGTGCCGAGCACGCCTGCTCTCCCCTCCCTGCTTGGAGTCTCAGAAACAGCCCTTCCCTTGGCGGAGAGGCCAGTCAATCACAATGGAGGAGGGCTTTTGGTGGGAGGATTTGCCCCCTGTTTCCAAAAAGGCCTTGCACGTTCTCCCTCACCCACATATGCATACCTCGCTGCCAATTGCTGAGCATGCCTGCTCTCCCCTCCCTGCTTGGAGTCTCAGAAACAGCCCTTCCCTTGGCTGAAAGGCTGGCAAATCACAGTGGAGGAGGGCTTTTGATGGGAGGATTCACCCCCCCGTTTCCAAAAAGGCCTTGCACGTTCTCCCTCGCCCGCATATGTGTACCTCACTGCCAAGTGCTGAGCATGCCTGCTCTCCCCTCTCCGCTTGGATTCTCAGAAACAGCTATCCCTGTGGCTGAGAGGCCAGCCAATCACATTGGAGGAGAGCTTTTGGTGGAATGATTCACCCCCTGTTTCAAAAAGGCCTTGCATGCTCCCACTTTCCCACACATGCGTACCACACTGCCGAGTGCCGAGCATACCTGCTCTCCCCTCCATGCTTGGAGTCTCAGAAACAGCTCTTCCCTTGGCTGAAAGGCCGGCAAATCACAGCGGAGAAGGGCTTTTGGTGGGAGGATTCACCCCCCATTTCCAAAAAGGCCTTGCACGTTCTCCCTCGCGCGCATATGCGTACCTCGCTGCCAAGTGCCGAGCATGCCTGCTCTCCCCTCCCTGCTTGGAGTCTCAGAAACAGCCCTTCCTTTGCCTAAGAGGCCAATCACAGGAGGACTTTTGGTGGGAGGATTTGCCCCTGTTTCCCAAAAGGCCTCGCACGCTCTCTCTCACCCGCACATGTGTACCATGCTGCCAAGTGCCGAGCACACCTGCTCTACCCTCCTTGCATGGAGTCTCAGTAACAGCCCTCTCCTTGGCTGAGAGGTTGGATGAGAGACCGGCCAATCAGAGCTGAAGGAGGGCTTTAGGTGTTGTGTGTTTCCATGCACGCCTGCTCTCCCCTCCCTGCTTGAAGCCTCAGAAACCACCCTCCCCTTGGCTGAGAGGTTGGCCAATCACAATGGAGGAGGGCTTTTGGTGGGAGGATTCGCCTCGTTTCCAGAAAGGCTTTTGGTGCCGTCTGTTTCCATGCACGCCTGCTCTCCCCTCCCTGCTTAGAGTCTCAGTAACAGCCCTCCCCTTGGCTGAGAGGCCGTCCAATCAGAGTAGGAGGAAGGCTTTTGGTGCCGTCTGTTTCCATGCACGCCTGCTCTCCCCTCCCTGCTTAGAGTCTCAGTAACAGCCCTCCCCTTGGCTGAGAGGCCGTCCAATCAGAGTAGGAGGAAGGCTTTTGGTGCCGTCTGTTTCCATGCACGCCTGCTCTCCCTGCTTAGAGTCTCAGTAACAGCCCTCCCCTTGGCTGAGAGGCCGTCCAATCAGAGTAGGAGGAAGGCTTTTGGTGCCGTCTGTTTCCATGCACGCCTGCTCTCCCTCCCTGCTTAGAGTCTCAGTAACAGCCCTCCCCTTGGCTGAGAGGCCGTCCAATCAGAGTAGGAGGAGGGCTTTTGGTGCCGTCTGTCTCCATGCATGCTTGCTCTCTCCTCCCTGCTTGAAGCCTCAGAAACCACCCTCCCCTTGGCTGAGAGGTCGGCCAATCACAATAGAGTAGGGCTTTTGGTGGGTCGATTCCCCCCGTTTCAAAAAGGCCTCGCACGCTCTCCCTCGCCCGCACATGCGTACCACACTGCTAAGTGCCGAGCATGCCTGCTCTCCCCTCCACTTGGCTGAGAGGTTGGCTGGGAGGCCATCCATCAGAGTGGGAGGAGTGCTTTTGGTACTGTTTCCAAAAAGAAAGAGAAGGACAGGGGGAGAGATCTTTTCTGCCAAAGTGGTTTGCAAGACCATCAGAAATATAGGTTTTCTGATGGTATTTGGCGACCCATCTGAAACCACTTGCGACCCCTCCGGGGGTTGCGACCCCTAGGTTGAGCAACGCTGATTCGACCCATTGCCCCACCTGGGGCTCCTGGTGATATTTGAGAGTCCCAAGCACATATTGAACCCCATAGTTCCATGTCTAGTTCACTGCAGGGAGATACACAGAGTGTGTGCATGTTTCAAAAACTGGCTCGGACCCCTGGGACCCAGACAGGGCAGAGGTCAGCCCGCTCCTCATTACCGGCAGCTGCCGGTTCATCTTCTGCCTCCATCTGTTTGCTAACAGTGCCACGAAGGACAGGTTTGTTAACGGCGATGCCTGCCAGCCTCTGCTTTTAACAAGCTTTTCTCACTGTCTCTTATCTTATCGGAAGTGAGATAAGCCCAACGGCCACGCAAATGGGAGAGAACAGGCCCACTTTCCCATTGCAATGGAAACAAATATTGAGGATTGGATCACTGAAAACACCTTCAAGCACAATCAAATCCCCCCCCCAACTGATATTCTTCCATCCTCTGCTTAAAAGCCTCCAAAGAAGGAGACTCTATCACCCTCTGAGGCAGTGAGTTCCACTGTTGAACGACTCTAGTGGTCAGGAAGTTCTTCCTAATGTTCAGGTGGAATGTCATTTGAACCCGCTTCATCACATTGCAGCAGGGAAGTGTTTGGCTCAGTCTGACTCGGTTTTTATGATTTCCCTGCCTTCATCACACTGTTAAATGGGTCTGTGGTACTCCGTGGTACTCAGCATTCTTTCAGTAGCTGTTAAGTGTCTTCAATTCCGGAAGCAGGGAGAGAGGGAAAGAGGCGATGCTCTCTCTCCCCCCTCCCCTCTCTCTCTTGGCTGCCCCACAGAGAAGGGTGTGGACCTTGGGAAACTATAACTCCCAGGAGAACTTCATCACATGGAGCCGTGATATTTAAAGTGGGGTTCCATAGTGTAAATGGACCTTGGAAAACTATGACTTCCCAGGACTGCGCAGCATGGTGGCATGGCATAATAATAATAATAATAATAATAATAATAATAATAATAATAACTATGACATAATAATAATAATAATAATAATAATAATAATAATAATAATAGCATTTAAAATGGGTCCTGACTACATTTATTCTCCAGTGCAGATGCAACCAGAGAAAGGTATGGACTTTGGGAAACTATAACTCCCAGGACCACATATTTTGGAGCTATGGCACCATGGGAAACTATAACTCCCGGGACCACATATTTTGGAGCTATGGCACCATGGGAAACTATAACTCCTGGGACCACATATTTTGCAGCTATGGCATTTAAAGTGGGATCCAAGAGCATTCATGCCATACTGTAAATGCACCAAGAGAAGGGCATGGACCTTGGGAAACTATAACTCCCAGGAGAACTTCATCACATGGAGCCGTGATATTTAAAGTGGGGTTCCATAGTGTAAATGGACCTTGGAAACTATGACTTCCCAGGACTGCGCAGCATGGTGGCATGGCATAATAATAATAATAATAATAATAATAATAATAATAATAATAATAATAATAATAATGGCATTTAAAATGGGTCCTGACTGCAGATGCAACCAGGGATAGGTATGGACCTTGGGAAACTATAACTCTCAGGAGCTATGGCATTTAAAGTGGGATCCAAGAGCATTTTTTGCCATACTGTAAATGCACCAAGAGAAGGGCGTGGACCTTGGAAAACTATGACTCCCAGGACCTTAGAAAACTATAACTCCCAGGACCACATATTTTGGAGCTATGGCATTTAAAGTGGGATCCAAGAGCATTCATGCCATACTGTAAATGCACCAAGAGAAGGGCGCGGACCTTGGAAAACTATGACTCCCAGGCCTGGACAGCAAAGGGACATGGCATCATAATAATAATAATAATAATAATAATAATAATAATAATAATAATAATGGCATTTAAAATGAGTCCTGACTGCAAATGCACCAAGAGAAGGGTATGGACCTTGGAAAACTATGACTCCCAGGATTGCTCAGCATGGAGACATGGCACAACAACAACGACAACAGGTTTTCCCCCTGACATTAAGTCCCTTTGTGTCCGACTCTGGGGTGTGGTGATCACTTCCATTTCTAAGCTGAAGAGCCGGCGTTGTCCATAGCCACCTCCAAGGTCATGTGGCCAGCATGACTGCATGAAGCGCTTGTAACCTTACTTTTCGGATAACCCTCGTAACTGAATAAAGAAATTGTTCATTTCTCAACAAAGTTCAAGCAAGGTCATGCACAGGTGGTTCTTTCTCTCTTTCTCTCCTTTCTTTCTTTCTTTCTTTCTTTCTTCCTTTCTTCCATAGTGGACTGCTTTGTTGTTGTGGCCATTTCCTTGTCCTTCAAAAAAAAAAATTCTACACAAACAATGTTGGTTTACCAGACAAACAGGCTGGTTCTCTTTCCCCCCCTTGTTACCGTTCCCTCTGACAATTGCACATTTTCATCCCATGCAAATGTTGACGGCGAGAGCGGGTTTTCATTCGGGAAGGTTGTTTGTGAAGGATTAAATGTGCCAACGCAAGCCAAGAGGGAAAGGCTGGCTCTTTCCGTGGGCAGGCTATGACTTTGGGCAACGGGAGAAAAGCACATGTATGAGCGCAGGAGGGCGTGGGTGGGAGAGAGGTTCTTTGTTTTGAGACAGCCGTGTCGCGATCCCAAACAAAGAGAGCCAAATATTATTTTTGTAAGGTTGCAGAGGTTCCTAGGTAAACTTTGCTTGAGGGGAAAGTAAGACTAGAACAGGGTCAAGCCTGAGGGCCGTTGGGACTGCTGCCTGCTTACTTTCTCACTTTTCCAGCTCTGAGAAGACCTAATTTCTCCCTTCTCCAGCTTTGAAAAGAAGGCCTACTTCTTCCCTTCTCCAGCTCTGAGAAGTCTACTTTTTCCCTTCTCTAGTTCTGAGAAGAAGGCCTACTTTCTCCCTCCCCCAGTTCTGAGAAGTATACTTTTTCCCTTCTCCAGCTCTAAGAAGGCCAACTTTTTCCTTTCTCCAGCTCTGAGAAGGCCTACTTTCTCCTTTCTCCAGCTCTGAGAAGGCTTACTTTCTCCCTTCTCTAGCTATAAGAAGTCTACTTTCCCCTTCTCCAGCTATGAGCAGAAGGCCTACTTTCTCCTTTCTCCAGCTCTGAGAAGGTTTACTTTCTCCCTTCTCTAGCTATAAGAAGTCTACTTTCTCCTTCTCCAGCTATGAGAAGGCCTACTTCCTCCATCCTCCAGCTCTAAGAAGAAGGCCTACATTCTCTCTTCTCCAGCTCTGAGAAGTCTACTTTCTCTCTTCTCCAGCTCTGAGAAGAAAGCCTACGTTCTCGCTTCTCCAGCTCTGAGAAGTCTACTTTCTCTCTTCTCCAGTTCTAAGAAGTCTACTTTTTCCCTTCTCCTGCTCTGAGAAAAAGGCCTACTTCCTCCCTTCTCTAGCTCTGAGTAGTTTGCTTTTCCTGCTCTGAGAAGAAAGCCCACTTCCTCCCTTCTCCAGCTCTGAGGTCTGAGGTCTCCCACTCTGAGAAGGCCTACTACCTCCCTTCTCAAGTCCTGAGAAGTCTATGTTTTTCCTTCTCTAGCTCTGAGAAGAAGGCCTACTTTCTCCCTCCTCCAGCTCTGAAAAGTCTACTTTTTTCCTTCTCCAGCTCTGACTAGTTTACTTTTCCCGCTCTGATAAGGCCTACTTCCTCCCTTCTCTCGCTCTGACAAGGCCTACCTTCCTTCTCCAGTTTTGAGATGTCTACTTTCTCTCTTCTCCAGCTCAGAGAAGAAAGCCTACGCTCTCCCTTCTCCTGCTCTGAGATGTCTACTTTTTCTCTTCTCCAGATCTGAGGCCTACTTTCTTCCTTCCCCAGCTCTCAGAAGTCTACTTTCTCCCTTTTCCAGGACTGAGAAGAAGGCCTACTTCCTCCCTTCTCCAGTTCTGAAGTCTACTTTTTCCCTTCTCCAGCTCTGAGAAGAAGACCTACTTTCTCCCTTCTCCAGCTCTGAGTTTACTTTTCCCCTTTTACCAGTAAGATGCTATGATTCTGGGACCCCATTCTTGCAATGCAGTTAAACTTTGGCAGGTGGAAAGAAGGTCCGGTCCAAAAGATGTGCCTTGTTTGGGTTGAGATCAAGTCTTCTTGCCTGTTCTTTGCTTTCTCCTTTTCCCAGCAAAGCCATGGCAAATTCTCTCCATGGAATCAGGTCAGGTTTCTTCAGCCCTGGCAAATGACGTAACCCCTGAGCTTTCTGTGTGGAAAAATCCCAGCTCGGAGACCAGCTTAAGGAAATAGAACAGCCTGGGTGTAGGTGAACAATACCTTGGTTAGCAAAGCCTCTGACGAAGCCGCTCGCTCGTCTTCACAAAGTCTCTTTCTCCTCATCTAGTCTCCCCTTTGTTCCTCTGTCTCCTTTTCCAAGTGAAGGGATTTTTAAAAAGCAGAATAATCACAGGATGTCTCAAACCTACACCTGTTGATAGACTCTATAACAGGTATGGGCAAACCTCTCAGGCCCTCAACATCCTATCCTTCCTTCCTTCTCTCTTTCCTTCCTCCCTTCCTCTTTCTCTTTCATTCCATCCTTGCTTCCTTCCCTCTTTCCTCCCTACTTCCCTTCCTCCATACTTCCCTTCCGCCCTTTGGTCCTTCCTTCCTTACCTCTTCTCTCCCCTTTTCTTTTCCTTCCTTCCTTCCTTCCTTCCATTCATCCTTTTCTTCTCCTCTTTTTCTTCTTCCTTTCTTCCCTCCTCTTTCTCTTCTTCCTCTCTCCTTCCTTCCCTCTTTCCTTCTTTCCTTCCTACTTCCTTTCTTGCATACTTCCCTCCCACCCTTTGGTCCTTCCCTCTTCTCTCCTCCTTTCCCCCTTTCTTCCTTTCTTCCTTCCCTCCCTCCCTCCCTTTGGTCCTTCCTTCCCTCCCTCCCTCTTTGTCCTTCCTTTCTTCCTTTCCTTTCCTTTCCTCTCCTCTCCTTTTCTTTTCTCTTCCTTCCTTCCTTCCTTCCTTCCTTCCTTCCTTCCTTCCTTCCTTCCTTCCTTCCTTCCTTCCTTCCTCTCCTTTCTTCCTTCTCCACCTCTTTCCTTCCTTCCCCCCTTTTTCTTTTCCTCCCTCTTTCTCTCCTTTCTTCTTCCCTTCCTTTCTCTCCTTCCTTCGCTCCCTCTTTCTTTCCTTCCTTCCCTTTTTTCTTTCTCTCCCTCCTCTTCTATCTCTTTCCTTCCTTCCCCCTTTTTCCTTCCTTCCTTCCTTCCTCTTTCCTCCTCCATCCATCCATCCATCCATTCATCCATCCATTCTTCCCTTTGTCCTCCTTCCTTCCCTCCCTCTTTTTCCTTCCTTCCTTCCCTCCCTCTCCCTCCTCTTTCTCCCTTCTCCTTTCCTTTCCTTTCTCCTTCCTTCCCTCTTTCCCTCCCTCTTTCCTCTTTCCCTCTTTCCCTTTCCTTCCTTCCTTCCTTGCTTCCCTCATTCTCTTTGGTCCTTCATTCCTTCCCTCTTTCCTCCCTCCTTTCCTCTCTCCCTCTCTTCCCTCCCTCCCTCCTTCCTTCCTTCTTCCTTCCTTCTCGTCCTTCCTTCCTTCCTTCCTTCCTTCCTTCCTTCCTTCCTTTGCATGGCCATCAGCCTCCTCCCAATAGGCTCAAATCAAGGAAAAGCTTGTGACACTGAGTCCTTGATGGAGTACTTCCTCATTCTTCTGCACGCTGCTGGACGGTTTTATGGTGTCTTAAATTAGTTAAATTAGCCTCTCCGCATAAAGCTGTACCTAAATTTCTTACTTGACAGATGCAACTGTCTTTCGGGCTGCATAGGTCAACAGCAAGCTAGACTATTAATGGCCGGGAGCTCACTCTGACCCGGTCTGGCTTCGTACTCATGACTTCTCAGTCAGTAGTGATTTAATATAGCTGGCAACTAACTAGCTGCACCATAGCCCAGTCCAAGTGTTTTGGACTTCAATTCCCAGAAATACTAGCCAACTTTGTTGTCCAGGTGAGCTGATGCTAGAGAGGGCGTCTGACAGATGCAACTGTCTTTCGGGCTGCATAGGTTGACAGCAAGCTAGACTATTAATGGTCGGGAGCTCCCTCCGACCCGGGCTGGCTTCATACTCATGACTTCTCGGTCAGTAGTGATTTAATACAGCTGGCTACTATCTAGCTGCAACACAGCCCGGTGCAAGTGTCAGATGCCTGCTAGAGAGGGCGTCTGACAGATGCAACTGTCTTTTGGGCTGCACAGGTCAACAGCAAGCTAGACTATTAATTGTCGGGAGCTCACTCTGACCCGGGCTGGCTTCGTACTCATGACTTCCCGATCAGTAGTGATTTAATACAGCTGGCCACTAACTAGCTGCAACACAGCCCGGTCCAAGTGTCAGACGCCTACTAGAGAGGGCGTCTGACAGATGCAACTGTCTTTCAAGACTGCAAGCTAGACTATTAATTCTTGGGAGCTCACTCCGACCCAGGTTGGCTTCGTACTCATGACTTCCCGATCAGTAGTGATTTAATGCAGCTTGCTACTAACTAGCTGCAACACAGCCCGGTCCAAGTGTCAGACGCCTGCTAGAGAGGGAGTCTGACAGATGCAGCCGTCTTTCGGGCTGCATAGGTCAGTAGTGATTTAATACAGCTGGCTACTAACTAGCTGCAACACAGCCCGGTGCAAGTGTCAGATGCCTGCTAGAGAGGGCGTCTGACAGATGCAACTGTCTTTTGGGCTGCACAGGTCAACAGCAAGCTAGACTATTAATTGTCGGGAGCTCACTCYGACCCGGGCTGGCTTCGTACTCATGACCGGGCTGGCTTCGTACTCTTGRTCAGTAGTGAWTTAATRCAGCTGGCTACTAAGTAGCTGTGCAATAGCCCGGTCCATTAATGTAAGTGTTGGTATTCCCCAAATTCCCAGGGTTGTGTTTTTTTAACCTCTGTTAAAAACTCACTCTTTGAAGCCAACCGTATGTGTCGATCCCTGTTTTTTTTTCTCCCCCTTTTGGGGCATAAGTTAAAAATTATTCAAGGCAGAATTCCTGGCCTGTGAAGCAGTACCAGGCAAAGATTTTCACCGGCGTTCTCTTGCATAGCCAAGCTTGAGATAAGGAACGAATGCACTCTGGATGGAATAAATCTCTCCTTCCAAAGCTCCATCAAGACAACTCATCTCCGCTCTCCCCCCACTCTCCAAAAAAATAATAAGGTGGGCATTTGGATTGAAACAACGAAAGAAAACCCATGGCTGGGTCTCGCCCCCTCTTCTCGGTTCACGTTCACGGAGCAAGCCTCACTTCAAAGGCAAAGGAAGGAGTAGATTGATGGTCTTGGTGAACCGGCCAACGTCGCTTTGTTTCCTTGATCTGGGCCACTTGGAAGAACCATCGACGGGGAGGCACTACACCAGCTCCTTCAGGAGAAGGGAGCTTCTCTGAGACTATTGGGGTCTTCAAATTGACTCGTTTGGACCCCTTGAAGGTTGCCAGAGGACTTTGGCGAAAGGCCAAAGACCAAGTAGAGGTTCTCCTGGACGGAAGAGTAGAGAAACCCACTGCTTTTGGAGGCAAGCCCTTGTGAGAAAGGTAGGGATTCCTCAGAGCAGGTACTGATGACGAAAAGCAGAAGGCGGTCTCATTCGAAGGAGAGGATTCCTCCAACAGGTATACGGCACACCTGTTACTTGCGCTGGAGTGTTTATTTCTTGACCGTTGAAGTGGGATGATGTGGGAGGACGGAAAGGGGAAGAGTTTCTCGACTTTCCTAGTGCCGCAACCCCTTGATACAGCTCCTCATGTTGTGGTGACCCCCAACCGTAACATTGTTTTCGTTGCTACTTCCATAACTGTGATTTTGCTACTGTTCTGAATCGTAATGTAAACATCTGATCTGCAGGATGTATTTTCATTCGCTGGACGAAATTTGGCACAAATACCCCATAGGCTATTAGACCAGAGTTTTTCGACCTTCCTAGTGCCGCGACCCCTTGATACAGCTCCTCATGTTGTGGTGACCCCCAACCGTAACATTGTTTTCGTTGCTACTTCATAACTGTGATTTTGCTACTGTTATGAATCGTAATGTAAATATCTGATCTGCAGGATGTATTTTCATTCGCTGGATCAAATTTGGCACAAATACCCCATAGGCTATTAGACCAGAGTTTCTCGACCTTCCTAGTGCCACGACCCCTTAATACAGCCCCTCATGTTGTGGTGACCCCCAACCATAACTTTGTTTTCGTTGCTATTTCCATAACTGTAATTTTGCTCCTGTTATGAATCGTAATGTAAATATCTGATCTGCAGGATGTATTTTCATTCACTGGACCACATTTGGCACAAATACCCGATATGCCCAAATCTGAATATTGAGGGGATTGATTTTGTCATTTGGGAGTTGTAGTTGCTGGGATTTATAGTTCACCTACAATCAAAGAGCATTCTGAACTCCACCAACAATGGAATTGAACCAAACTTGGCACACAGAACTCCCATGACCAATAGAAAATCTTGGAAGGGTTTGGTGAGCATTGACCTTGAGTTTGAGAGTTGTAGTTCACCTATATCCAGAGCACTGTAGACTAACAATGATAGCTCTGGGGGGATTGATTTTGTCATTTGGGAGCTGTAGTTGCTGGGATTTATAGTTCACCTACAATCAAAGAGCATTCTGAACTCCACCAACATTGGGATAGAACCAAACTTGGCACACAGAACTCCCACGACCAATAGAAAATCCTGGAAGGGTTTGGTGGGCATTGACCTTGAGTTTGAGAGTTGTAGTTCACCTATATCCAGAGACCACTGTAGACTAACAATGATAGATCTGGGCCAAACTTGGCACGTATCCTCAGTATATCCAAATGTGAACACTGGTGGAGTTTGGGGGAAAATAGACCTTGACATTAATGATGGAATTGAGCCAAACTTCCCACACAGAACTCCCATGACCAATAGAAAATCCTGGAAGGGTTTGGTGGGCATTGACCTTGAGTTTAGGAGTTGTAGTTCACCTACATCCAGAGAGCACAATGATAGATCTGGGCCAAACTTGGTACCTATCCTCAGTATATCCAAATGTGAATACTGGTGGAGTTTGGGGAAAATAAACCTTGACATTTGGGAGTTGTAGTTTCTGGTAGTTTATAGTTCACTTACAATCAAAGAGCATTCTGAACTCCACCAACCAAACATGGCACACAGAACTCCCACGACCAACAGAAAATACTGGAAGGGTTTGGAGGACATTGACCTTAAGTTTTGAAGTTGTAGTTCACCTACATCCAGAGATCACTGTGAACTCAAACAATGATGTATCTGGACCAAACTTGGCACGAATACTCAATACGTCCAAATGTGAACACTGGTGGAGTTTGGGGAAAATAGACCTTGACATTTGGGAGTTGTAGTTGCTGGGATTTATAGTTCACCTACAATCAAAGAGCATTCTGAATCCCACCAACGAGAGAATTGGACCAAACTTCTTACACAGAACCCCAGGACCAACAGAAAATACTGTGTTTTCTGATGGTCTTAGGCGACCCCCCTTGACACCCTCTCACGACCTGCCCCAGGGGTCCCGATTTCCAGGTTGAGAAACACTGCAATAGAAAATCCTGGAAGGGTTTGCTGGGCATTGACCTTGAGTTCAGGAGTTGTTGTTCACCTATATCCAGAGAGCACAATGATAGATCTGGGCCAAACTTGGCACCTATCCTCAGTATATCCAAATGTGAATACTTGTGGAGTTTGGGGAAAATAGACCTTGACATTTGGGAGTTGTAGTTGCTGGGATTTATAGTTCACCTACAGTCAAGGAGCATTTTGAACTCCACTAATGATGGAATTGACCCAAACTTGGCACACAGTTCTCCCATGACCAATAGAAAGTACTGGAAGGGTTTGGTGGGCATTGACCTTGAGTTTGGAAGTTGTATTTCACCTACATCCAGAGAGCACAACTGTACCCTCGGTTTGCTTCCGACATGATAAATAAATCTATACTGATGTTACTGAAACCACATGAGTCTCAATGTTGGGGGGAGGAAAGTGCAATTATTTAATGAATAAAACAAAATAAAAATGCTTCTGCTCTATGCGTTACAACAGTGTTTCTCAACCTGGGGGTCGGGACTCCTGGGGGTGTCAGAGGGGTCGCCGTAAACAATCAAACAACACAGTATTTTCTGTTGATAATGGAGTTTCTGTGTGGGAAGTTTGGACCAATTCTATCATTGGTGGGCTTCTGAATGCTCTTTGATTGTGAGTGAACTATAAATCCCAGCAACTACAGTTCCCAAATGTCAAGGTCTATTTTCCACAAACCACCAGTGAACATATTGAGTATTCATGCCAAGTTTGGTCCAGATCCATCATTGTTTGAGTCTACAGTGCTCTATGTATATAGGTGAACTACAACTCCTGAACTCAAGGTCAATGCCCACCAAACCCTTCCGGGATTTTCTATTGGTCATGGGAGTTCTGTGTGCCAAGTTTGGCTCAATTCCATCGTTGGTGGAGTTCAGAATGCTCTTTGATTGTAGGTGAACTATAAATCCCAGCAACTACAACTCCCAAAATTAACACACACACCCAACCCTATCTATCTGTCTGTCTGTCTATGACCAGTATGGTGCAATGGTTTGTATTCGTCTAAGAGTTCAGGGTTCGAATCCCCAATCACCCATGAAAACCAATTGAGTGACTTTGAGGAAGTTTTAGTTTTTGTGTGGACACATTGTGACTTCTCAACAGCCTGGGAAAACATTTCCTTTAGTTCCCTTTGGTGTTGTTGTTGTTGTTGTTGTCGTCGGTTCCCTTTTCACGCTCCAGAGCAGAGAGTCCAGGAGATTCACGACAATACTGGCAATAGCAGACAATTAGGCTGGCAACATATGTCTTGCCAAAAAGAAGGAATTACATTCGGAAGGGAAAGGACACCGATATGCATAAAAACGTGTCACTCTTGATTAATATGCATCTATCTAGAAATAATTACTGTAATATAAGTCGGGGAAAGACAATCTTCGGTGCCTTTTGCTGAAGGCCATTACAATTTTGTAGACGGCGTAATAAACCGCTTATTCGGATCGCATGATGAAAAGAGATGCTTCTGAACCACTTCGGAACTCATAACAGTCTGTCCACACAGCAGGCGTATTGACAATATTTTACAATTAATGGAATCATTACTAAAGCAGCGATGTAATATCCTGGCAGCTATAGCAAGGAATGCTTCCGTTTCCGAAATGCATTGTTGATTATCTTGTAATAATGGCACCTCTGGATCTGGTGGTAATTTAAATAGAAGTGTCGTACATCTCAGAATGTGGATGGATGGCTTCCCTGCCCAGCCTTCGATTCAGACGTTGCTTTTTCTTGATGGGACGCCTTCAAGGCATCATCTGCTCTCCCTTCTTCTACTCTTCAGGTCTTCAAATCCAGCTTCTGGACAATTTGTGGCCTTGGAAGTGTTGTTGGATTACTGCTCACATCATACCTGGCCCGTCTAGCTATTATTATTAATATCACCCACCTGTCCTTACAGACCAACAATGTCAACAACAACAATAATAGTAATAATAAGAGGAATAATTTGTAACCTTTTTGGTAGTAATGTTGGAGAGTGGTCCCTGGTCCAAGTGGTCCCTGGTCCAAGTGGTCCCTGGTCAAAGTGGTCCCTGGTCAGAGTGTTCCCTGGTCAGAGTGGTTCCTGGTCCAAGTGATCTCTGGTCAGAGTGGTCCCTGGTCAAAGTGGTCCCTGATCCAAATGATCTCTGGTCCAAGTGGTCCCTGGACAAGTGGTCCCTGGTCAGAGTGGTCCTTGGTCAAAGTGGTCCCTGGTCAAAGTGGTCCCTGGTCAGAGTGGTCCCTAGTCAAAGTGGTGCCTGGTCAAAGTGGTGCCTGGTCAAGTGGTCCCTGGTCCAAGTGGTCCCTGGACAAGTGGTCCCTGGTCAGAGTGGTCCTTGGTCAAAATGGTCCTTGGTGAAGTGGTCCTTGGTGAAGTGGTCCCTCGTCCAGGTGATCCCTGGTCAAAGCCTTCTCTGGTCAAAGCATTCTCTGATCAAAGTGGTCCCGGATCAAGTGGTTCCTGTTCGAGTGGTTCCTGTTCGAGTGGTCCCTGGTCAAATAGTCCCTGGTCAAGTATTCCTTGGTCAAATATCCAATGCAATTTTCTAAATCAGCTGATGTGGTCTATCCAATGCAATTTTCCGAATCAGCTGATGTGGTCTATCCAGTGCAATTTTCTGAATCAGCTGATGTGGTCTATCCAATGCAATTTTCCGAATCAGTGGATGTGGTCTATCCAATGCAATTTTTGAACCAGCTGATGTGGTCTATCCAATGTAATTTTTGAATCAGATGATGTGGTCTATCCAGTGCAATTTTCCGAATCAGCTGATGTGGTCTATCCAATACAATTTTCTGAATCGGCCAATATGGTCTATCCAGTGCAATTTTCCGAATCAGTGGATGTGGTCTACCCAATGCAATTTTTGAACCAGTTGATGTGGTCTATCCAATGCAATTTTCTGAATCGGCCAATGTGGTCTATCTAATGCAATTTTCTGAATCAGCTGATGTGGTCTATCCAATGCAATTTTCTGAATCGGCCAATGTGGTCTATCTAATGCAATTTTCTGAATCAGATGATGTGGTCTATCCAATGCAATTTTTGAATCAGATTATGTGGTCTATCCAGTGCAATTTTTGAATCAGATTATGTGGTCTATCCAATGCAATTTTTGAATCAGATTATGTGGTCTATCCAGTGCAATTTTCCGAATCAGCTGATGTAGTCTATCCAATGCAATTTTCTGAATCAGCTAATGTGGCCTATCCAGTGCAATTTTCTGAATCAACTGATGTGGTCTATCCAATGCAAATTTTTGAATCAGTTAATGTGGCCTATCCAATGCTAGTTTCTGAATTAGCTAATGTGGTCTATCCAATGCAATTTTCTGAATCAGCTGATGTGGTCGATCCAATGCAGTCTTTTGAATCAGCATCCCAAATAACCAAACCAAATCTAAACCTGACCAAAACCTGATTCATAACCCTTTTGGTACTAATGTTGGAGAGTAGTCCCTGGCCAAAGTGATCCCAGGTCAAATGATCCCTGGGCAAGTGGTCCTTGGTCAAAAAAAAAGATTGGAAACCCCTGTACTATAGGTATGTAAACTCTGAACTTACCGGGGACCATTTTCACAGTCATTTTGAATGCGTCAAAATATTGTAGTTTTGGTCAACTTGCATTTGGGGTAAATTTCATAACATACTTTTTAATTACTGAGCAGACATTACTATAAGTGCTTTTTTAACCTCTTTAAAGTAGTGAAAAGTAGTGAAAGCGTGGTCTCTCAACCCCTCAAATTCCTGCACAAATGCAAAACATACACACTTTGAAGATGTGCCTGGAACAAAAGGAAGAGTTCCCACGAGTTGTGGGCTTTTTCAACGTGTCGTTTTCCTTCCTGTCCAAGTTTCTCAAGGGGTCGGAAACTTCA
This sequence comes from Anolis sagrei ordinatus, assembly GCF_025583915.1. Taxonomy (NCBI): domain Eukaryota; kingdom Metazoa; phylum Chordata; class Lepidosauria; order Squamata; family Anolidae; genus Anolis; species Anolis sagrei. The sequence goes on along the minus strand of NW_026844811.1, from coordinate 15,674,433 downwards.
GTTGGGACATGACGAATTTCTCATTCCAATCCCAGCCTGGACAAAAGAGGAAAAGAAACCTCACCAGAAATAAATTGCGCTCGGTAAATCATTGACTAGTCCCTGGCTGGCCAGCTTGAAACCTGAAGATAGCGTCACCCTTCACTAGTCCCTTTTCTCCCTCTTTTGTTAACATTAACCCGGCTGACAAACAAATGGCCCAAAAGGAAAACAGCGTTCTTGGGTTGAAGAGCTTCTGTGAGGGTTGTGTATCACACATTAGATGTGACACTTCACTTAGCAACAGCCATTCTAGTGACATCAGGGGGCACTCTACCTAGCAACAGCCTTTCTAGTGACATCAGGGGGCCAGGGGGCCATGAAACTGAATCCAGACAAGACAGAGGTCCTACTGGTCAGTCGTAAGGCCGAAAAGGGCATAGGGTTACAGCCTGTGTTAGACGGGGTTACACTCCCCCTGAAGGCGCAGGTTCGCAGCTTGGGAGTGATCCTGGACTCATCGCTGAGCCTGGAACCCCAGGTTTCAGCGGTGGTCAGGGGAGCTTTTGCACAATTCAAACTTGTGCGCCAGCTGCGCCCGTACCTTGGGAAGTCAGATCTGGCCACGGTGGTCCACGCTCTTGTTACATCCCGGTTGGATTACTGCAACGCGCTCTACGTGGAGTTGCCTTTGAAGACTGCTTGGAAACTTCAACTAGTCCAGCGAGAAGCAGCCAGATTGCTCACCGGAGCGACGTACAGGGAGCATACCACCCCCCTGTTGTGTCAGCTCTGCTGGCTGCCGATCCAATTCCGAGCACAATTCAAAGTGCTGGTTTTGACCTACAAAACCCTATACTGTTCCGGCCCAGTGTATTTGTCCGAACAGATCTCCCTCTACATCCCATCTCGAAGCTTAAGATCATCTGGGGAGGCCCTGCTCTCGACTCCGCCACTATCACAAGTGAGGTTGGCGGGGACGAGAAGCAGGGCCTTCTCAGTGGTGGCCCCTCACCTGTGGAATTCACTCCCCGGGGAGATAATATTCCGCAGGAAGTTAAAGACCCGGCTATTTAAGAAGGCATTTGATCAAGAAGTGCAATGACGGGCAATTGACCATAGGAATGGAAAAACGGAAATGATATCGGATTGGTGGCTTGACGATGAGACGATTCGGAATGTAGTAGTAATTTTGTAGTAATGTTGTGTTTTGATAAGATGTTTTTATGATTATGATGAATTGTAGACTGTTTTGCACTATGCTTTGTAGATTGCACTTGTTTTTTTCATGTTGTACACCGCAATGAGTCGCCCCTGGGCTGAGAATTGCGGTATATAAGCGCAGTAAATAAATAAATAAATAATAAGATCAGCGACTTCCCTTTTGACGTTCGGGAAAAAATTGAAGACCTGGATTTGGGACCAAGCCTTTGGTCATTCTGGCAGCTAAAGGATCTGATGATAAATAAGGACAGATGGAATGGAATGGACATACGGACTCTGAACACTGAGCATGAGATTGTTTTGCTATTTTTACTATGTATTGATGTTTTTAATTTGTTAACTGTTGAATTGCTTTCTGTATTAATTGTTAGTTAACTCAGGCATCGAATTGTGCCTTCGTCTGTAAGCCGCCCTGAGTTCCCTTAGGGGTGAGAAGGGCGGGGTAAAAGTAATTGAAATAAATAATAAATAAATAAATTCCAGCTAGCAACAGCCATTCTAGAGACATCAGGGGGCCACTCCACCTAGCAACGAACAAAAATATCGTTATTTATTCACATGTTTTATGTAATTATGATGTTGTGCTTTGTTTGCGTTTTCGGTCATATTTTATTGTATTTTGTTGTTGGGTTTGGCCTCATGTAAGCCGCTCCGAGTCCCCATTGGGGAGATGGTGCGGGGTATAAATAAAGTTTATTATTATTATTATTATTATTATTATTATTATTATTATCAGGGGACCACTCCACCTGGCAACAGCCTTTGTGGTTCAGACAGACAAACATACATACTTTGGCTATTAGATAAGATAAAGCTTGTGTCAGAAGTTTGCAGCCTCTGTTAGATCTCTTGCAAGAAACGTATGAAGAGAACTATATATTCCATGATTCTGTGAGTCCCAAATTTAAAACAGGGATGCAAATGGCTAACGGTCATATCCATAGAAAAAAAATTCTAGTCCTCAAGACTGGAAAAGCAAGTAATTTTATGAGCCGTGCCCAGAACATTGATCAGGATTTGGAGAATGCCCTTAAGTATAAAACTCCCCGGGTGGGCAGCGTACAACCCATCATAAAATTGCAACACAAAACTTTGGAAGGAAACGCAAAAGCACGCACGCATACACACACACACACAGAGCGGCAATTAAAGCAATAAAACCTGCCAGAGCTCTATCATAAAATTAAATCGGTTATAAAACATTGCTCCAATGCCGGAGTTCTATGATTTTATGTTATTTATACAGTCTTTGCTTGTCACCAGAAGGACAGCCAGGTTGGCACCAGGAAACTCCTTCGTCGAGGAGGAAATGACCGTCCAATGACAGTCCCACCCCATTCTGCCAAGAAGCAGAGAAATCTCATTCAAAGCCCCCCCGACAGATGGCCACTCAGCCTCTGCTTCAAAGCCTCCAAAGAAGGAGCCTCCACCACACTCCGGAGTAGAGAGTTCCACTGCTGAACAGCTCCCTCTCACAGTCAGGAAGTTCTTCCTCATGTTCAGGTGGAATCTCCATTCCTGTAGTTTGCAGCCATTGTTCCACGTCCTAGTCTTCAGGGAAGCAGAAAACAAGCTTGCTCCCTCCTCCCTATGACTTCCTCTCACCTCTTGATCTATGGCTCTCACCAAGTCTCCTCTCCACCTTCTCTTCTGCAGGCTAAACATGCCCAGCTCTTTCAGCTGCTCCTCATAGGGCTTGTTCTCCAGATTCATGATCCTTTGATTTGCCCTCCTCTGGACACATTCCAGCTTAGAGGCAACATCTCCCTTACGTTGTGGTGCCCAGAATTGGACTCAGTGTGATTTCAGGTGTCGTCTGACCAAGGCAGAATAAAGTGGTAGCATGACTTCCCTGGATCTAGGTGAGTGGTTCCCAGCCTTTTTTTTTTTTTACCAAGGACCACTTGACCAGGGAACACTTTGACCAGCGACCAATTAACCAGGGACCATTTTGATCAGGGACCACATGTCCAGGGAACACTTGACCAGGGACCACTTGACCAGGCACCACTTTGACCAGGGACCACTTCACTTGACCAAGGAATACTTGACCAGGGAGGACTTGACCAGGGACCAGTTTGACCAGGGACCACTTGAACAGGGACTATTTTGATCAGGGACCACTTTGCCCAGGGACCCCTTGACCAAGGGCCACCTGAACAGGAACCACTCGAACAGGAACCACTTGATCAGGGACCATTCTGACCAGGGACCACTTCACCAAGGACCACTTTGACCAATGATCACTCTGGCCAGGGACCACTTTAACCAGGGACCACTTGACCAGGGACCCCTTGGACCAGGGACCACTCAGACCAGGGGCCACTTTGACCAGGAACCACTTGGACCAGGACCACTTTGACCAGCGACCAATTGACCAGGGAACACTTTGACCAGGGACCACATGTCCAGGGAATACTTTGACCAGGGAGCACTTCACTTGACTCTTTGGCTCTTTGATTGTTGGTGAACTATAAACCACAGCAACTACAACACCCAAGTGACAAAATCAATAGTTATGAAGTAGCAATGAAAATAATGTGATGATTGGGGGTCATCACAACATGAGGAACTGTATTAAGGGCATGCGGCATCAGGAAGGTTGAGAAACACTGTACGAGACAGTGATCCTTCTGGAGGACTTCTCTCCCACCCCTTGCTTCCCCTTCCTTGCTTGCGGCCTTCCTGCTGGGACTTGTGAATCCGGGCGAGCAGATGCATGCGCCTCCCATGCTGCATTGAGGAGCCAATGGCAAAGCAGTGCGGTTCACCCATGAGTCAGCGGCTCTGTCGGTTTGAAACCCAACACCCGTCTCCAGCCTTGGCCAGGTGTGGCGGCAAGGTGGGGCCCTCCCTTCCGTGTCCAAAACCACTCCTCCTTGCCTTCCTCACCATCTCCCTTAGTGCGAGCAATGGTCTGTATTTTTCAGCACCACTGAATGACCTGAAGAGTATACGGGTATGAACCTTGGAAAACTATGACTCCCAGGACTGCACATGGAGACTGGCATAGTAGTAGTAGTAGTAGTAGTAGTAGTAGTAGTAGTAATAATGGGTCCCAGCTGCATATATTCTCCAGTACAGATGCACCCAGATACGTATATGTATGGACCTTGGAAAACTATAACTCCCAGGACTGAACACTAAGGAGACTGGCATAGTAGTAATAATAATAATAGTAATAGTAATAATGGGTCCCGACTGCATTTATTGCCTAGTGCAGATGCACCCAGAGAAGGGCATGGACCTTGGAAAACTATAACTCCCAGGACTGCACGCCATGGAGACTGGCATATTAGTAGTAGTAGTAGTAGTAGTAGTAATAATAATAATAATAATAATAATAATGGGTCCCGACTGCATTTATTGCCTAGTGCAAATGCATCCAGAGAAGGGCATGGACCTTGGAAAACTATAACTCCCAGGACTGCACACCATGGAGACTGGCATAGTAATAATAATAATAATAATAATAATAATAATAATAATGGGTCTCAGCTGCATATATTCTCCAGTACAGATGCACCCAGATACGTGTATAGACCTTGGAAAACTATAACTCCCAGGACTGCACACCATGGAGACATGACATGATGATGATGATGATGATATGTAAAATGAGTCCTGGCTTTATTTATTCTCCAGTGCACATGCACCCAGAGAAGGGTATGGACCTTGGAAAACTATGACTCCCAGGACTGCACACCATGGAGACAGGCATAGTAGTAGTAGTAGTAGTAGTAGTARTAGTAATAATAATGGGTCCCGACTGCATTTATTCTCCAGTGCACATGCACCCAGAGAAGGGTATGGACCTTGGGAAACTATGACTTCCAGGACTGCATAGTATGGAGACATGGCATGATGATGATGATGATGATGATGATGATGATGATGATGATGATGATGGTGGTGATGGTGATGGTGATGATGATGATATGTAAAATGGGTCCYGRCTKYATTTATTCTCYAGTGCACATGCACCCAGAGAAGGGTATGGRCCTTGGGAAACTATGACTTCCAGGACTGCATAGTATGGAGACATGGCATGATGATGATGATGATGATGATGATGATGATGATGATGATGATAATGATATGTAAATGGGTCCCGGCTACATTTATTTTCCAGTGCACATGCACCCAGAGAAGGGTATGGACYTTAGGAACCTAGAACTCCCAGGACTGCACAGTATGGAGACATAGCATGGTGATGATGATGATGGTGATGATGATGGTGATGGTGATGATGGCATGTAAAATGGGTCCYGGCTGCATTTATTCTCCAGTGCACATGCACCCAGAGAAGGGTATGGACCTTGGGAAACGRTGACTCCCAGGACTGCATAGTATGGAGCTGTGTTATTTAAAGTAAGGTCCATTTGCATTCATTTCACAGTGCAGATGCACCCAGATAAGGGCATGGACCTTGGGAAACTATGACTCCCAGGAGTGCACAGCATGGAGACATGGCATGATGATGATGATGATGATGATGATGATGATGATGATGATGATGATGGCGACATGTAAAATGGGTCCTGGCTGCATTTATTCTCTAGTGCACATGCACCCAGAGAAGGGTATGGACCTTGGGAAACTATAACTCCCAGGACTGCATAAATCCCTGCTTCTGGCGTTCCAAGGGCCCTGGACGCTTGAGCTAATCTGTGCTGTATATTTGTTTAGTTGTGGACTTTCCTGACCCACCCAGGAAGCTTATCCACTCACTGGCCCTATTCCACGGCCCTATTCCACGGAAGAGTTGCTTTCCGAAAAAACAGATCCCGAGCCGTGTCTTTAATTTGACCTCCGTCTTAGATTAGGCGCTACGATTTACGGCCGGCTTCAAAGCCAAGAGATGCTTGGAAATGAGTTCACCCCCTTTTTTCGGCACGTTGAGGGCTGAAGTCATTAACAGGCAGGGCCAGGTCACCTTATCGTTAGGAGGAAAACCTAATCTCCGGCTAATTAAAGCCTTTGCCTTCTTCCATGATGAGGATGAGAAGGATTGGGTTAGGTTGTTGTAAGTTTTCCCAGGCTTGTTCCAGATCTACCAAGCGAAAGCTTCTGTGCTCTGCTAGTCAGACATTATTGTTGAATATTGGTCTGAGATTGGGTTATGGGCCCAGAATATGACATTGGTCTGAGATTGGGTTATGGGCCCAGAATATGACATTGGTCTGACATTGAGTTATGGGCTCAGTATGTGACATTGGTCTGACGTTGGGTTATGAGCCCAGTATGTGACATTGGTCTGAGATTGGGTTATGGGCTCAGTATGTGACATTAGTCAGACATTGGGTTATGGGCCCAGTATGTGACATTGGTCTGAGATTGGGTTATGGGTCCAGTGTGACATTGGTCTGACATTGGGTTATGGGTCCAGTATGACATTGGTCTGACATTGGGTTTTGGGCCCAGTATGTGACATTGGTCTGACATTGGGTTATGGGCCCAGTGTGACATTGGTCTGACATTGGGTTATGGGCCCAGTGTGACATTGGTCTGACATTAGGTTATGGGCCCAGTATGACATTGGGTTGAAATTGGGTTATGGGCCCAGTGTGACATTGGTCTGAGATTGGGTTATGGGCCCAGTGTGACATTGGTCTGACATTGCATTATGGGCCCAGTGTGACATTGGTCTGACATTGCATTATGGGCCCAGTGTGACATTGGTCTGACATTGGGTTATGGGCCCAGTATGTGATATTGGTCTGAGATTGGGTTATGGGCCCAGTGTGATATTGGTCTGACATTAGATTATGAGCCCAGTATGAGACATTGGTCTGAGATTGGGTTATGGGCCTAGTATGTGACATTGGTCTGAGATTGGGTTATGGGTTATGGGCCTAGTATGTGACATTGGTCTGAGATTGGGTTATGGGCCCAGTGTGACATTGGTCTGACATTGGGTTATGGGCCCAATATGCACCAGTATGGCCTAGTATTGGCAAGTAACAAGAGCACTCTAAAACCCAATGCAAATCTCAATTCAGTTTGACATCATAGGTTTTCATGGCTGGAATCACTGGGTTGCTGCAAGTTTTCCAGGCTGTCTCACCACGTTCAGAAGCATTCTCTCCTGACATTTTGCCCACATCTATGACAAGCATCCTCAGAGGTTGTGAGGTCTGTTGGAAACTGGGCAAGTGGGATTTATATATCTGTGGAATGATGTCCAGTGTGGGAGAAAGCACTCTTCTCGTGTGAATGTTGCAATTGATCACTTAGATTAGCATTGAATGGCCTTGCAGCTTCAAAGCCTGGCTGCGTCTTGCCTCAAAGGGAAGAGGTTTCAATATCTGTGGAATGATGTCCAGGGTGGGAGAGAGCACTCTTGTCGTTTGCATGTTGCAATTGATCACTTTGATTAGCATTGAATGGCCTTGCAGCTTCAAAGCCTGGCTGCTTCCTGCCTCAAAGGGAAACCCAAAACCAAATAATGTTACGGTTGAGGGTCACCACAACATCAGGAACATCAGGAACTAATAAGGGGTTGCGGCATTCGGAAGGTTGAGAAACACTTGGTTTGTGCTTGTCGGTGGTTCGAATCCAGGGAGCGGGGTGAGCTCCCACCTGTCAGCTCCAGCTTCCCTGAATGCTCTATCTAAAAATGGAGAGAGTGACCTGTCTCTTGATCTCTTCCTCCTTCCTTTATCTATATATACTTTGCAGTTCTCCTTACAGCCTAACGGTTACGCCGCCTTGGCTCCTCTCCCCTCGTCTCTGCGTTGTGTCTTTCAAAACAAACAGAGCCGAGCAATGTGTTTGCAGGCTCTAAATTCCTGCCATTGCCCCCGCCCTGAAGGATGAGAGTTCCTGGAAAGGGTGAGGCTCCTGACTCTTGGAGCGAGCAAAGAGTTTGCACAAGCCGGGCTCCGCGCATGCCAGGTGGTGCCCAGCCTGACTCCCGAGGGTAGAGTGCGGCGGAAAGGAGCAGAAAAGGACTACGGAGAAAGGAGGAGTGATTTGCCGATTAGCTAGGAACAGGTTTAGCCTCTCCAGCCTGACTTCGGGATCTTTTATTGGGGTCAAGATGTCTCTTTTGAGCTTTGGTGGCCTATGCTGGAAGATAGGCAATGAGGGTGTATTTTCCCCTAAAGGAATTGGTGAAAGGGCAAATGCTTGACCCATGAAAAATGGAGGAATCAATGTGGCCTCTACCCACTTGGTACGGCTGCCTCACTTTGCTTCTCTCGGGGCCCACAAAGCTTTCCCATGCCATCTTAAGACTGTCCTCTAGTGTGCAGGCCTCTGTGTTAGTTTGCCTCAGTGGGAGAAAGGTCTCAGTCTGTGAGAGAAGCCTCTGTGTGAGGTAAGCCTTCTCACAGACTGAGACCTTTCGCCCACTGAGGCAAACTAACACAGAGGCCTTCACACAAAAGCTTCACACAAGAGAAGACCTCATGTGTGAAGCTCTAGGTGCAGGCCTCTGTGTTAGTTTGCCTCAGTGGGAGAAAGGTCTCAGTCTGCGAGAGAAGCCTCTGTGTGAGGTAAGCCTTCTCACAGACTGAGACCTTTCGCCCACTGAGGCAAACTAACACAGAGGCCTTCACACAAAAGCTTCACACAAGAGAAGACCTCATGTGTGAAGCTCTAGGTGCAGGCCTCTGTGTTAGTTTGCCTCAGTGGGAGAAAGGTCTCAGTCTGTGAGAGAAGCCTCTGTGTGAGGTAAGCCTTCTCACAGACTGAGACCTTTCGCCCACTGAGGCAAACTAACACAGAGGCCTTCACACAAAAGCTTCACACAAGAGAAGACCTCATGTGTGAAGCTCTAGGTGCAGGCCTCTGTGTTAGTTTGCCTCAGTGGGAGAAAAGTCTCAGACTGTGAGAAGGCCACACAGTAGGCCTCAGACTGTGGGAAAAGCCTCTGTGTGAGGTAAGCCTCAATATGAGAAGGCCTCATGTGTGAAGCTCTAGAATGTAGGCCTCTATGTTGGTTTGCCTCAGTGAGAGAAAGTCTGTGAGAAGGCCTTAGTCTGTGAGAGAAGCCTCTGTGTGAGGTAAGCCTTCTCACACACTAGAGCTTCACACATAAGAAGGCCTCATGTGTATAGCTGCAGGCTTCTGTGTTAGTTTGCCTCAGTGGAAGAAAAGTCTCAGTCTCTGAGAAAGCCTCACAGTAGACCTTAGTCTGTGAGAGAAGGCTTCACAGTGTGAGGTAGGCCTCAGTCTGTGAGAGAAACCTCTGTGTGAGCTAAGCCTCAGTATGAGAAGGCCTCATGTGTGAAGATCTAGTGTGAACACCTCTGTGTTAGTTTGCCTCAATGGGAGAAAGGTCTCAGTCTGTGAGAAGGCATCACAGTATGAGGTAGAGCTTAGTCTGTGAGAGAAGGCTTCACAGTGTGAGGTAGACCTTAATCTGTGAGAAAAGGCTTCACAGTGTGAGGTGGTCCTCAGTCTGTGAGAGAAGCCTCTGAGGTAAGCCTCAGTATGAGAAGGCCTCATGTGTGAAGATCTAGTGTGAATGCCTCTGTGTTACTTTGCCTCAGTGGGAGAAAGGTCTCAGTCTGTGAGAAGGCCTCGCAGTATGAGGTACACATTAGTCTGTGAGAGAAGGCTTCACAGTGTAAGGTAGGCCTCAGTCTGTGAGAGAAGACTGTGTGAGGTAAGCCTCAGTATGAAAATGCCTCATGTGTGAAGCTCTAGTGTGCAGGCCTCTGTGTTAGTTTGCCTCAGTGGGAGAAAGGTCTCAGTCTGTGAGAAGGCCTCACAATATGAGGTACACGTTAGTTTGTCAGAGAAAGCTTCACAGTGTGAGGCAGGCCTTAGTCTGTAAGAGAAGATAATAGACCTTGACATTTGGGAGTTGTAGTTGCTGGGATTTATAGTTCACCTACAATCAAAGAGCATTCTGAACCCCACCACAATGGAATTGAACCAAACTTGGCACACAGAACTCCCATGACCAACAGAAAATACTGGAAGGGTTTGGTAGGCATTGACCTTGAGTTTTGGAGTTGTAGTTCACCTCCATCCAGAGAGAACTTTGGATTCAAACAATGATGGATCTGTGTTATGTACAATGGCTCATAACACTGGGATGCAAACCTTGTGTCTTTCTTTTGGGAGGATGATGCAAAAACAGTTGCCCTGCTGCCAGGTCAAATGGCATATCACAGGACAGGAAGGATGAACTTGCGCTACAGATTTCAAATGTGGAGATTTGCAATGAAAATGAGGGAAGTGGGAAGAGGGCACTGATTCAAATAGGCCGTATTCAAATCCTTGACTTTTGTTGTGAAATTATGGGCAAATCCTGCTGAAAGATGACTTAGATAGAATGAGATGATTTCCTCCTACGTCTCCCCATTCTCCTTTTAGTCTTTCAGAACCGGTGCCGTATCTTGTCCATTTAATCCCGTACATCCCACTTGAAATTAATTTGAATACTGGTGGAGATGGGGAGGGGATTGATTTTGTCATTTGGGAGTTGTAGTTGCTGGGATTTATAGTTCACCTACAATCAACGAGCATTCTGAACCCCACCAACGATGGGATTGAACCAAACTTGGCACACAGACCAAGAGAAAAAACAGAAAAGGTTTTGTGGGCATTGACCTTGAGTTTTGGAGTTGTAGTTCACCTGCATCCAGAGAACACAGTGGGCTCAAATAACAATAGATCTGGACCTAACTTGGCACTAATGCTGGTGAACTACAACTCCAAAACTCAAAGTCAATGCCCACCAAACCTTTCCAGGGACGCCAAATGCATCGAGTCCAATATGAGAATAGGTTTGGAAGGGACCCCAAAGCCCATCTAGTCCAATATGAGAATAGGCTTGGAAGGGACCCCAAAGGCCATCTAGTCCACCCTTATAATAATAGGTTTGGAAGGGACCCCAAAGACCATCTAGTCCAATATGAGAATAGGTTTGGAAGGGACACCAAAGGCCATCTAGTCCAGTATGAGAATATTTTTGGAAGGGACCTCAAAGGACATCTAGTCCACCCTTATAATAATAGGCTTGGAAGGGACTCCAAAGGCCATCGAGTCCAATATGAGAATAGGTTTGGAAGGGACCTCAAAGGCCATCTAGTCCACCCATATAATAATAAGCTTGGAAGGGACACCAAAGGCCATCTAGTCCAATATGAGAATACATTTGGGACCTCAAAGGCCATCTAGTCCAATAAGATAATAGACTTGGAAGGGACCCCAAAGACCATCTAGTGCATCCTTATAATAATAGGTTTGGAAGGGACCCCAAAGACCAATATGATAATATCTTGGAAGGGACCCCAAAGACTATCTAGTCCAATATGACCAGAGGCTTGGAAGGGAACCCAAAGGCCATCTAATCAACCCGTATAATAATAGGCTTGGAAGGGACCCCAAAGGCCATCTAATCCACTCTTATAATAATAGGCTTGGAAGGGACCCCAAAGACTAATCCGTCATTATGGTCCACACGTGCATAATGGTCCCAAAGACCAATATGATAATATCTTGGAAGGGACCCCAAAGGCCATCTATTTATTTATTTATTTATTTACTTTATTTGTATACCGCAGTTCTCAGCCCTTAGGCGACCCACAGCGGTTAACAACAAGAACAGCAAAAATTCAATGCTACCATAACACGGTATAAAAAACAGTTAACATCATAACATATTATAGAAAAGTATACAATTAACAACAATATACAATTAACACCAATAGCCATTCGCTAGCGTCTCATCACTAAAAACATGATCCAGATCCGTCATCCATTGTTCCATTCCTATGTTCATTACATTCATTGCACTTACTATTTGAACGCCTGCTCAAACAACCAGGTTTTCACTTGTTCTCAACCTGTGGGTCCCCAGATGTTTTGGCCTACAACTCCAGAAATCCCAGCCAGTTTACCAGCTGTTAGGATTTCTGGGAGTTGAAGGCCAAAAACATCTGGGGACGCACAGGTTGAGAACCACTGATCTAGTCTGATGAAATAACAGGCTTGGAAGGAGTTAATACACCCCAGAGATCCTTCACACTGAGCAACCTAAGCTGCTAGTAGTGAATCCGGTTCCAGAGCTCAGCTCAGTTCCTGTTCAAGTCCGGATTAAACTGGAAAAACCTGTGAGATGGTTGGTCTTGGAATCTCCAAGTAGGGGAAGGGTGCATTGAGGGAACCGATATATCAGGTTTCCTCTTTACTTTCCAAAACCTCTGGGTTTAAAAAAAAGGGAAAGGTCAGATGTCCATAAACTAACCAACATCTGAAAAATCTGGATTTCCCTTGCATTTTCCTTCCCGATTCCAAAAGCCTGAGCAAAGAGACCTTCCTTTTGGAAGAACGGCGGGACAAGTACGTGGGAATCGGTTGTGTTTCCAAAAGGCTCTTTTGTGTGGTACAGAGGAACCTTTTCAAAGATACACACCTTCTGTTTGACTCGGATGAATCACAGAAACGAGGACGGATCCAAAGTAAATAAAAGGTGCCGGCTTTGTACCGCCTATTAAGTTCTCGATCGGCTTGCTACGGCTCACAAGGTGGTATTTCCTCCCACCCACCCCCCCACCCCTTTCTCGTTACAGGAATTATACGAAATTAGAGGCCAAACCCATTGTCCAGAAGGCATTTTGCCTGGCGCATGAAATAATCTCTGGCTCCAGGTACCACCCTGGGCAAACATTCACCAGATTCATGGATCTCAGCCATTTTCCATGGCTTCTGTGTCAGTTAGGCAAGGAATACAAACGAGACTTAATCCCAAACCAATGTTAATCAAACTTAATCCTGCTGTGATTGGCCGGCCTCTCAGCCTACCTCTCAACCAAGGGGAGGGCCTTTCTGAGACTCCAAACAGGGAGGGGAGAGCAGGTGTGTTTGGCACTTGGCAACGTGGTGTGCATGTGCAGGCGAGGGAGAGCGTGTGAGGCTGTAGGGAGGTTCAAACAATCCTCCCACCAAAAGCCGTCCTCCTGCTGTGATTGGTTGGCCTCTCAGCCAACCTCTCAGCCAAGGAGAGAGCTCTTTCCGATACTCCAAACAGGGAGGGGAGAGCAGGCATTCTTGGCACTTGTCAGCATGGTGCTCATGTGCAGGCGAAGGAGAGTGTGCAAGGCTGGAGGGAGACTCACACTATCCTCCCACCAAAAGCCTTCCTCCTGCTGTGATTGGCCAGCCTCTCAGCCAAGGGGAGGGCTGTATCTGAGACTCCAAACAGGGAAGGGAGAGCAGGCGTGCTTGGCACTTGGCAGCGTGGTGTACATGTGGAGGTGACGGAGAGCATGTGAGGCTGGAGGGAGGCTCACATTATCCTCCAACCAAAAGCCTTCCTCCTGCTGTGATTGGCCAGCCTCTCAGCCAACCTCTCAGCCAAGGGGAGGGCTGTATCTGAGACTCCAAATAGGGAGGTGAGAGCAGGCATGCTTGGCACTTGGCAGCATGGTGCGCAAGTGCAGGCAAGGGAGAGCGTGCAAGGCTGGAGGGAGGCTCACACTATCCTCCCACCAAAAGCCCTCTTCCTGCTGTGATTGGTCAGCCTCTCAGCCAACCTCTCAGCCAAGGGGAGGGCTGTTTCTGAGACACCAGACAGGAAGGGGAGAGCAGGCGTATTTGGCACTTGGCAACGTGGTGTGCATGTGCAGGCGAGGGAGAGCATGCAAGGCTGGAGGGAGGCTCACACTATCCTCCCACCAAAAGCCCTCCTCTTGCTGTGATTGGCCGACCTCTCAGCCATCCTCTCAGCCAAGGGGAGGGCTGTATCTAAGACTCCAGACAGGGAGGGGAGAGCAGGCGTGTTTGGCACTAGGCAGCATGGTGCGCATGTGCAGGTGAGAGAGAGGGCAAAAGGGAGAAATGTGCCAAGAAGAGGGTCATGCCAACCCCGACTGGGACCACCTTCCACCTGGAAACCGATGTCCTCATTGCAGGGGAACATGCAGGTCAAGAATAGGGCTCCACAGTCACGTACGGACCCACCGCCAAGACACCAAACTTGGAGGACCATCATTACTTACTTAAATGTTTTCCGCTGGCATTAAGTCCAGTCGTGTCCGACTCTGGGGGTTGGTACTCATCTTCATTTCTAAGCTGAAGAGCTGGCCATTGTCCATAGACATCTCCAAGGTCATAGACATAGACATCTCCAAGGTCATGTGGCTGACACGACTGCATGGAGCACCATTACCTTCCCGCCAAAGTGGTACCTATTGACTTAGGGATTGCCCAAGTAAGTAGGTAAGGGTTTATGTTGACTTGGCACCAGAGGTGGCCCTAGGTAATTTTCAACGGTAAGCAAACAGTATTTTGCCCCCCCCCCCCCAACCAATCACTGATATATATTTTCTGTTCGTCGTGGGAGTTCTGTGTGCCATATTTGGTTCAATTCCATCATTGGTGGAGTTCAGAATGCTCTTTGATTGTAGGTGAACTATACATCCCAGCAACTACAACTCGCATATGTCAAGGTCTATTTCCCCCCAAGAGCGCCTAAAGAGTGCCCCTGGGCAAAATCAACTATACTGCAAATGCTTACTTTGCGTAATGGGTTGAGCCACCCGTGCTTGGCACTGTAGGCCATCATAGAGTATATAAAAATTGTATGCTTCTGTAGGCCTCAGTATGAGAAGGCCTCATGTGTGAAGCTCTAGTTTGAAGGCCTCTGTGTTAGTTTGCCTCAGTGGGAGAAAGATCTGTCTGTGTTTCTCAACCTTCCGAATACCTCAATCCCTTAATATAGTTCCTCCTGTTGTAGTGACGCCCAACCATAACATTATTTTCTTTGCGACTTCACAACTGTAATTTTGCGACTGTTATGAATCATCATGTAAATATCTGATATGCGGGATGTATTCGTTCACTGGACCAAATTTGGCACAAATACCCAATATGCCCAAATTTGAATACTGGTGGGGTTGGTTTTGTCATTTGGGGGTTGTAGCTGCTGGGATTTATAGTTCACCTACAATCAAAGAGCATTCTGAACCCCACCAATGATATAACTGCACCAAACCTCCCACCTACGACCTCCATGCCTTGAAGGGACTAGCTGGTGCGAGCCTCCCTCCAGCCTCGCACACTCTCCCTCAGCTGCACATCAAAGTCATATCTTTGATGATCCAACATAGTCATATCTTTGATGATCTAACTAAGTAGGCAAAAGCAGACAGAGATGGGATGGTGGTTATGTTTTCCAAAAGCATCCTGAAAAATGCTCAAGGGGAAAAAGCTGCAAAGCAAATCAGCAAGAGGTTCCCACAGGCATCAGCTGAAAAACATCTCCCTCCTTGGAGAGCACAGTAGAGCAGAAAAACAAATTATAGGTGGAAGGCAGGAGACCAGGATGATGCAACAGTGACCGGGGGAGGTTGATGAGAAGGTGGGGGCACACTGAGCACTCGAAAGTGACTCTACCTTCAAAGAAATCAAAGAAAGGTCTCCAAGTGCCCACTCCTCCTTCCAAGGGTGACCAACATGGTCAGTGGTCTGGAAACCGTGAATCCCTGTGAGGAGTGGGTTAGGGAACTGGGTATGTTTAGTTTGGAGAAAAGAAGGCTGGGAGGGGAAGTGATAGTCACGTTAAAATATTGGAAAAGGATGCCATAAGGAAGGTCCCATCCATTTCAGCCCTATACCAAAAAAGAGAAAAGCTAAAGCAGCATGTCTCAACCTGGGAGGGTCACAAGGGGGGTGTCAGAGGGGTCACCAAAGACCATCAGAAAATACAGTGTTTTCTGTTTGTCGTGGGGATTCTGTATGGGAATATATCCCTGTATTAAGGAGTCGCAGTTCGTAACAGGAGTAAATGACAGTTATGAAGTAGCAACAAAAATAATGTTATGGGTGGGGATCACGACAACATGAGGAACTGTATGAAGGGGTTGCGGCATTAGGAAGGCTGAGAAACACTGACCTAAAGCTTCAGAGAGCTTCTGTTTGATTGTTTTCAAGCTCCCTGCTTGGGTGGTGATGCCATGATCGTCAGCATAGATGACATTCTCTATCCCTGTATTAAGAGGTCGCAATTCGTAACAGGAGCAAAATGACAGTTATGAAGTAGCAACAAAAATAATGTTACGGGTGGGGATCACCACAACATGAGGAATGCTCTTTGATTGCAGGTGAACTACAAATCCCATCAACTACAACTCCCAAATGTAAAGGTCTATTTTCCCCCTATTCCACCAGAGTTCACATTTGAGCATATTGAGTATTTGTGCCAAGTTTAGTCCAGATCTATCATTGTTTGAGCCACAGTGCATTCTGCATGTAGGTAAACTGCAACTCTCAAACTCAAGGTCAGTGCCCACCAAACCCTCTCAGTATTTTCTGTTGGTCACGGGAATTCTGTGTGCCAAGTTTGGTTCAATTCCATTGTTGGTGGAGTTCAGGGTGCTCTTTGGTTGTGGGTGAACTATAAATCCCAGAAAGTACAACTCCCAAATGACAAAATCAACCCCTCAACCCCACCAATATTCAAATTTGGGCTTATTGAGTATTTGTGCCAAGTTTGGTTCAGACCCATCATTGATTGAGTCCACAGTTCTGTCTGGATGCAGGTGAACTACAACTCCCAAATCTCAAGGCCAATGCCAATCAAACCCTTCTAGTATTTTCTGTTGGTCGTGGGAGTTCTGTGTGCCAAATTTGGTTCAGTTCCATCGTTGGTGGAGTTCAGAATGCTCTTTGATTGTAGCTGAACTATAAATCCCAGCAAGTACAACTCCCAAAAGACAAAATCACTCACACACACACACACCCAACCCCACCAGTATTCAAATTTGGGCATATCGGGTATTTGTACCACATCCTGCTTATCAGATATTTACATGACGATTCAGAACAGGAGCAAAATGACAGTTGTGAAGTAGCAACGAAAATAATGTGATGGTTGGGGGTCACCACAACATGAGGAACTGTATGAAGGGGTCGCGGCATTAGAAGGGTTGAGAAACACTGCTCTATGCAGAGTGCAGTGGGATGCAGCAAAGGCCAGAGAATAACAACTTTGGTATCTCATGGATGTGTTTGCTTATCCAGGTGGACCATCAGTTGTGTTTCTCTCTCTGCCTCCCTTTCCGCAACGTCTTCCCCGTTCCTTTTTGCCCACCCACCCCCACCCCCCAGGGATGTATTTCTGGTATGTTGTGATGCTTTGCTCAGATTGTTGTTTTGGAGTCGGATCACCTGCCGGGGCCCTGATTCCTCAGAGGAGGCATTTTAATTGGCCTCGCCATGGACCGTCCCTCCCCTTCCTAGCTTGAGATAACAGCTCTGCCCCCGAGGTGCCGGCTGGGTCTGATTTTGCTTTCCGCTGGCTCCGAAACAAGATGTGTCTGTCAAACAAGTCTTTCTTCTAATGCAGTGTTTCTCAACCTTCCTAATGCCGCGACCCCTTAATCCAGTTCCTCATGTTGTGGTGACCCCCAACCATAAAATTATTTTCATTGCTACTTCATAACTATAATTTTGCTACTGTTATGAATCATAATGTAAATATCTGACATGCACGATGCATTTTCAGTCACTGGACCTAATTTGGCAAAAATATCCAATACACCCAAATTTGAGTACTGGTGGGGTTGGGAGGGGGGATTGATTTTGTCATTTGGGAGTTGTAGCTGCTGGGATTTATAGTTCACCTACAATCACAGAGCATTCTGAACCCCACTAACGATGGAATTGAACCAAACTTGGCACACAGAACTCCCACAACCAACAGAAAATATATTGTCGAAGGCTTTCATGGCTGGAATCACTACGTTCTTGTGGGGGTTTTTCAGGCTATAGGGCCATGTTCTAGAGTGCCTCTAGAACATGGCCCTATAGCCCAAAAAAACCCACAAGAACCAACAGAAAATACATGAAGGGTTTGGTGGGCCTTGACTTTGAGTTCTGGAGTTGTAGTTCACCTACATCCAGAGAGCACTGTGGACTCAAACAATGATGGATCTGGACCAAACTTGGCTCGAATTGTCAATATACCCGAAGATGAACACTGGTGGAGTTTGGAGGAAATAGACCTTGACATTTGGGAACGGTCGTTGCTGGGATTTGTAGTTCACCTCCAATCAAAGAGCATCCTGAACTCCACTAATAATGGGATCGAACCAGACTTAGCACACAGAACTCCCATGACCAACAGAAAACTGTAAAGGTTTTGTGGGCATTGACCTTGAGTTTTGGAATTGTGGTTCATCTACATCCAGAGAGCACTGTGGATTCAGACCGTGAGAGTTCTGGACCAAACTTGGCACAAATACTCAATATGCCCAAATGTGAACACTGGTGGAGTTTGAAGGAAATAGACCTTGACATTTGGGAACTGTCGTTGCTGGGATTTGTAGTTCACCTACAATCAAAGAGCATCCTGAACTCCACCAATGACGGAATTGAACCAGACTTGGCACAGAACTCCCATGACCAACAGAAAACTGTAAAGGTTTGGTGGGCATTGACCTTGAGTTTTGGAATTGTAGTTCACCTACATCCAGAGAGCTCTGTGGACTCACACAATGATGGATCTGGACCAAACTTGGCTCAAATAGTCAATATACCCAAAGATGAACACTGGTTGAGTTTGGAGGAAACAAACCTTGACATTTGGGAACTGTCGTTGCTGGAATTTATAGTTCACCTACAATCAAAGAGCAATCTGAATGATGGAACTGGCTCAGAGCTTAGTAAATGTTAGTCTGGCAAAGGGAAACATACAGGCACTGGTGGGTATTTTTTGGTTCCTCTTCCGTCATCCTCCTTGAACCTCTTTCCAGATCTCCCCCCCCCCCCCCCCCCCCCCCCGGTTGATCAAACATAATGCTTGCTTCCACGGAGGACCTTTTCTCCCAAGGTGCCTGTCCCGTTTGGACATGCCTGTTTTCCTTGGCTGCCTGGCAACACTCAAATGGCTACTCGGGAGGATGCTTCCCGGAATATCGCTTACCTGTGTAGGCCTGGATCAGTTGTACAAGTCATCCCCTGAGTCATCTCAGCCTCACCAATAAGTCAAACTGGGTGGGCGTTGTCCTTTTTGGAGAGCTGCCTGTCTGACTCATTTGTGCCATTCTTCTCTAATCTCCCGTGCTTGGCCTTGCTTTGCCGAGGGTTTGTGGAAACGAAGGGGCTCATAACTGGGAAAAACATAGAGCTCTTTGGAAAATGGGTTGTAGGGCTTGCGTGAGAGCTTCACAACATACACTTGGAGAGTCCCAATTAATCCCCTCCCCTCCCACTTTCCCCTTTTGTCCTCAATTTACTCCAGTTGCAGCAACCTGAGACCAGATTGCGAAAGTAGCCCAGTAGCAGCTACCACTGCTCAGGAGACTCATTGATCCCCCTTACTAGTAGTTATATTGGCTTTAACCCCTAACAAAGCAGCAGGTTGTGTTAGTCATGGGGGTTCTGTGTGCCAAGTTTGGTCCAGGTCCATCATTGGCGGAGGTCAGCATTTCTCTGGTTGTGCATGAACTACAATTTCCAGAAAGTAAAGTCAGTTCCCCCCAAACTCCTCCAGTAATCAAATTTCAAAGTATCAACTCTGTGTGCCTAGTTTGGTCCAGATCCATCGGTGTTTGGGTTCACAGGCTGTCTGACTGTAGTTGAACTACAAATCCCCCAAATCAAGGTGAATTTTCCCCAAAGACCTCCAGTATTTTTTGCTGGTCATGGGGGCTCTGTGTGCCAAGTGTGGTCTAATTCCATCTTTGGTGGAGTTCAGAGTACTCATTAATTGCATGGGAAGCAGTATTCAAATTTGGGCATAGGTCACATCCGCTGATTCAGAAAATTGCATTGGATAGAACACATCAGCTGATTCAGAAAATTGCATTGGATAGACCACATCAGCTGATTCAGAATATTGCATTGGATAGACCACATCAGCTGATTCAGAATATTGCATTGGATAGACCACATCAGCTGATTCAGAATATTGCATTGGATAGACCGCATCAGCTGATTCAGAAAATTGCATTGGATAGACCACATCAGCTGATTCAGAAAATTGCACTGGATAGACCACATCAGCAGATTCAGAAAATTGCATTGGATAGACCACATCAGCTGATTCAGAAAATTGCATTGGATAGACCACATCAGCTGATTCAGAATATTGCATTGGATAGACCACATCAGCTGATTCAAAATATTGCATTGGATAGACCACATCAGCTGATTCAGAATATTGCATTGGATAGACCGCATCAGCTGATTCAGAAAATGGCATTGGATAGACCCCATCAGCTGATTCAGAAAATGGCATTGAATAGACATCAGCTGATTCAGAAAACGGCATAGGATAGACCACATCAGCTCTAGTTTCTGATACAGAACATATGTCACCCAGTAGTCGCCATCTGCTTGCCGACAGAAAACCATGTTTAATAAGACTTGGGACTATAAGAGGGTTTAGTGAGACTAGTTGCTCTCGTGGAGGTTGTGGACCATATTTTAGTTTTTGCAGACCACTGGTGGTCCATGGACCACAGGTTGGGAACCACTGGTATAGATTCTTGATGTTCCTCTCTTCGTTGTCTCTTGATACTCACATCCAGTCTTGTCCCATTTCTCTGAGGGAGAGAGTGAGGCAGAGAAGAAGGTGAACGTCATCTCTTCGTTGAACGAGAGCTGTGAGGAACAGCAGTGATCTTCTTCTGCCTGAAAGTGCCAACCTCTCTGCTGGTGCCAGGCCTTGGTCTTATTCACTTCCTTGGCCTGAGCTGACGTGTCTTCTCCGCTTCCCCTCCGAGACAAGTAGGCAAATTGATGTCAATATTGCATCCCGGCCTGCACACACTGCTTGGAGGCATCTGCCTTGGCTCTTAAGGCCAAACAATATGTTGGCATCCCCATCTGTGACTCTGGCAGAATGAAATCCATTCTGACACACACTGGGATTGCTCACTCGCTTGTCAGAGCGATAGGAGACAGTCGTGGAAGCCAGCATCATGACTGGACTGAAATAACACCAAACGGGGAAGTGAATACCGTTTCTACCTCTCGATCATACACGTATGTTAGTAATAATTGTACAAGCCAACAAGTATTTTTCGTCAGATATAATTTTAGCTCATTCTTATCTTCCCTCCCTCTTTCTGCTTCCATCCTTCCACCCTTTTATCCTTCCTTCCCTCTTTTCTCCCTCTCTCCCTCTGTCTCCTTTCTTTCCTTTTGTCTCTCCTTCCGTCTCTCTTTTATTTATCCTTCTCTTCCTTCCTTCCTTCCTTCCTTCCTTCCTTCCTTCCTTCCTTTCTTCTCCCTCCTCCCTCCCTTCCATCCTTCCCTTTCACCCTTTCATCCTTCCTTCCCTCTTTCCTCCCTCTCTCCATCTTATTCCTTTCTTTCCTTTTGTCTTTCCTTCCGTCTCTCTTTTATTTATCCTTCTCTTCCTTCCTTCCTTCCTTCCTTCCTTCCTTCCTTCCTTCCTTCCTTCCTTTCCCTTCCGCCCTTTCATCCTTCCTTCCCTTTTTCCTCCCTCTCTCCCTCTTCCTCCTTCCTTTCCTTTTCACTGTCTTCATTCTCTCTTTCCTTTATCCTTCCCTTCCTTCCTTCTATACTTCTTTCTCTTTTTCTTTCCTCCTTCCTGTCCTCCCTTCCACCCTTTTGTCCTTCCTTCCTTCACTTTTGCTTTCCTTTTCTTCCTTCCCTCTTTCCCCCTCTCTCTCCTTCCTTCCCTCTTTCCTCCCTCTTTCTCCCTCCCTCCCCCCTTCCTCTTCCTTTTGTCTTCTTCTTCCTCCCTCTTTCCTCCCTCTCTTCTCTTTTCTTCCTTTCCTTTTCTTCCTTCCTTTCTTTTTCCTTTAGCCTTCCCTTCCTTCCTTCTCTCCTTCTCTTTTTCTTCTTTCCCGTCTTCCCTTCTCTTCCATCCTTTCATCATTCCTTCTTTCCTTCTGTTTTGTCTTTCTTTCCTTCCTTCCCTCTTTCCTCCCACTCTCTCTCCCCCATCCCTCCTTCCCTTCCTCTCTTTTGTGCTTTCTTCCTTCTCTCTTCCTCCTTACCTCTCTCCCTCCCTTTCCTCCCTCTTTCTCCTTTTGTCCTTCCCTCTTTCCTTCCTCCTCCTTTTCCTTCCTTCCATCACTGGACAGCCAGTGATGGAAGGAGGTCTAGCAAGCGGCCCCCCAAGTTTGAAATTTGGCCCAGGCCTGATCTAGCCAGACCTCATGCAAAAGATGGTCATCCCCGGCGGCCTTTTGCATGGGAAAGGGAGCTATTTATTTGTTAACCAAATGCGAAGATTGGAAGGACCTCCGTCCGCTGCTTCCTTCATTTGCATCGGGAACGGCAAGCTGATTTGTCTGGTTTTCTGCTGTAAGGAAAGTCAGTTTGCCAAATTTGTTTGTGTCACTCATCTGCGGCATAATTTGCCCCGCTTCCTCCTCATGTTGTCGAGCCGAGAGACGGAGGAATTGCATTTTTGTGCATTCGGAAGCAAGCTGACCTGGTCTGCAGGCACAGGTCAGGAAATAATCATCCTCCAGATGTCTCTGAAATTTCTCGGTTCTTGGCTCCAAAAAAAATATTAAAAAGTGTTGAAATTCATGTCTTTGGATAGGAGACATTGAGAAATGTGTGCAACCCGATAAAATACGCCTAGGCGTATGCATTTTGTGATAAAATATGTTTCAGACTGTACTTCTTGCAGGGTGGAATGAAGTCTTGATTGAAAATGTGCAAAATTGGTGTGGACTGGAAAATAGACTAATCTACCTGGTTCCAGACTATAATTCTTTTCTTAGTCCCCTTAAGAGGCAACTGGGGACGGTGTGTTTTGCCTCAGGTATTATTGGGAATGGAAAAGCGTATACAGTAGAGCAGCATTTCTCAACCTAGGGGTCGCAACCCCTGGAGGGGTTGCAAAGGGGATTCAGAGGGGTCGCTGATACATTTCTGATGGTCTTAGGAACCCCTTCAGCAGAGAAGGCTGAGGATCTCTCCACCTGTCCTCTTCCTTTTTGGAAACAGACGGCAAATCCTCCCACTCCGCTGTGATTGGCTGGCCTCCCAGCCAAGGGGAGGGTTGTTTCCAAGTTGCCAAGCTGGGAGGGGAGAGCAGGCATGCTTGGCACATGGCAGCGTGATGTGAATGTGCAGCTAAGGGAGAGAGTGCAAGGCTGGAGGGAGGCTCACACATGTGTGGTGTGCATGTGCAGCTGAGGGAGAGTGTACGAGGCTAGAGGGAGGCTCACACATGCGTGGTGTGCATGTGCAGCTGAGGGAGAGCGTGCAAGGCTGGAGGGAGGCTCACACATGCGTGGTGTGCATGTGCAGCTGAGGGAGAGTGTACAAGGCTGGAGGGAGGCTCACACATGCATGGTGTGCATGTGCAGCTGAGGGAGAGCGTGCAAGGCTGGAGGGAGGCTCACACGTGTGTGGTGTGCATGTGCAGCTGAGGGAGAGTGTACGAGGCTAGAGGGAGGCTCACACATGCGTGGTGTGCATGTGCAGCTGAGGGAGAGCGTGCAAGGCTGGAGGGAGGCTCACACGTGTGTGGTGTGCATGTGCAGCTGAGGGAGAGTGTACAAGGCTGGAGGGAGGCTCACACATGCATGGTGTGCATGTGCAGCTGAGGGGGAGCTTACGAGGCTGGAGGGAGGCTCACAAATGCGTGGTGTGCATGTGCAGCTGAGGGAGAGCGTGCAAGGCTGGAGGGAGGCTCACACATGCGTGGTGTGCATGTGCAGCTGAGGGAAAGAGTGCAAGGCTGGAGGGGGGCTCACACATGTGTGGTGTGCATGTGCAGCTGAGGGGGAGCTTACGAGGCTGGAGGGAGGCTCACACATGCGTGGTGTGCATGTGCAGCTGAGGGAGAGCGTGCAAGGCTGGAGGGAGGCTCACACATGCGTGGTGTGCATGTGCAGCTGAGGGAGAGCGTGCAAGGCTGGAGGGAGGCTCCAAGGAGAGAGTTGTTTCTGAGACTCTCACCTCTCAGCCAGTCTCTCAGCAAAGGGAAGGGCTGTTTCTGAGACCCCAAGCCAGGGGGGAAAGCAGGTGTGCTTGGCGCATAGCAGAGTGGTGCACATGTGTGGGCAAGGGAGAGCCTGTGAGGTGGGATGGAGGCTCACGCCAGTGAGTCTCTTCAAGGCATGGGGTGTCTGTGTGGGAAGTTAGCAGTCTCTCAGCAAAGGGAAGGGCTGTTTCTGAGACTCCAAGCATGGAGGGCAGAGCAGGTGTGCTTGGCGCATAGCAGCGTGGTGCACATGTATGAGCAAGGGAGAGTGTGCAAGGCTGGAGGGATATTTGTGCCTCACTGCAGGAGATTATGCGGATCAAGAATAGGGCTCCACAGCCACCTACGAACTCACCACCAAGACACCAGACTTGGAGGACCATCATCCTCGGGCTAAGGAAGTAAGTAAATAAGGTCTAAACTGCGAAGATTCTTGTCAACCAGGATTCTGCTTAACACTCAAAAGAGATGCACAGTTGGATCATTTTGCAGACATTTTCAACTATTCTCTCCATGCCCTGTTTGAGCACCAGGAGTCTCGTCCTGGCCAGGCCACTGATCCACTTTTCGGTGTCTGCTTTTGGCCCCTTCCCACTGCCCTCCTGATCAGGTTGTGTTTCAAAAAGTTCTCCCAAACCGCCTGGAGAAACACAAAAGAGAGCTTGGGTGGAGAGCGGGAACAATTTTCGCAGGTGTATAGGGAACAATACCTCCAAGTGACTTGCCCGACCTATTCAGACATCTGCCTTTACAGTACAAATAGGTTTGTTTCCCCAGGTGAAGGCCAGAGAGCTCCAGAAAGGCACTCAGGGGAGAGCAAACAACACCAAAAGAGACTCCTGTTCTTTTCACGGGATCTTTTTACCTTTTGGGTCTCCTCCCTGGTTGTATTCATACCCACCTCCAATGTTTGAAAGGGGGAAAACAATACACCTGTTTGATGTTGAGCAAACAAGGCAGGTTGGGGACAAATGAGGTTCGCTTCCCCTGTGAAAGGTATGTTTTTGTATGTCTGCCTAGGTTCAAGGAGAGCAATAAAAGCAAAACAAAACAAAACACAAAGCGTGCCCACAATGGCTTCAGAACTGTATAAAATGTAAGCAGACTTCGTCCATGTCAAACACCCAAAGCATCACCAACCAAGGCCGAAAGAGCCTCGCATGCCTGCTCTCCCCTCCCTGCTTGGAGTCTCGGAAACAGTCCCTCCCTTTGGCTAAGAGACCAGCCAATCAAAGCGGAAGAGAGCTCTTGGCACAAAGAACCCCCATGATCAACAGAAAATACTGGAAGGGTTTGGTGGGCATTGACCAGCGAATATCAAAAAGCCCTCCTCCACTGTGATTGGCCGGCCTACCTCTGAGGATTCTTGCCATAGATGCAGGCGAAACGTCAGGAGAGAATGCCTCTAGACCATGGCCATATAGCCCGAAAAAACCTACAACAACCCATGGGGAGGGCTGTTTCTGAAACTCCAAGCAGGGAGGGGAGAGCAGGCGTGTGTGCCGCATGGCAGCGTGGTGTGCATGTTTGTGGACGAGGGAGAGCGCGTGAGGCTGGAGGGAGGCTCGAGCAGAGAAGTAGCGAGGGAACACTGTATATGTTTTCTGATGGTCTTGGGCGACCCCTCTGAAACCCCCTCTCGACCCCTATGAACTCAGAAGAATCTGTTCCCATGACATCACAAGATTGTGACATGATGATAGTCCATCCCTCAGGCCCTGAAATCACAGGAGATTATATTGCTGCTGACCTAGCAACCTTATCCACTACTCTGTGCCTTCTCCCAGCATTGTCTGCCGTTACTTGAGATTTGAGATTATTACTTCAACTATTTACGAAGGAGGAGTGGCTAGGAAGTGAAATCAGCTCAACATGATGAACCAGAAATAAAGAACAGCTCAAACCCTCTTCAGACCCACGACGACATGTGTCACAGCATCCAGGACTGTTCTGCGCAGCCATTGTGTTATCATAACAATCTGGTTATTCTCCTGGGCTTTTCATGAGCTACTTTGAAGGTGCTTTCGGCCCCTGTAATCCTTACAGCAGTAAACACCTCGCTTTGTTTGATGACGAGAAGAACAACCTCGGGGCTTGATGACCTCTGAAGATCTGGTTCCTGACCAAGCCAGGCCATTCCATCTTGCTCAAAGCCAGTTGGCCCATGTCAGTTGGAATGGCAGATTAATTTTGTGCAAGGGCATGGAGGTGGATCGAGATTTGCCTATAACAGCTGGTGGATACTTTTGTCATTTATTTATTTATTTATCGTGTCATCAACAACCATACCATTGTATCACAATTCTAACAGAGCAAAACAAACACACAGATTAAAAAAAAAATAGAAAAAAAAACACAGATTTTGCAAATTTGGTAGCTGATTAAATGTCCTTTGACCAGTATCTGGCCACTTGGAGTGCCTCTGGTGTTGCCGCAAGAAGGTCCTCCATTGTGCATGTGGCAGGGCTCAGGTGCATTGCAGCAGGTGGTCAGTGGTTTGCTCTTCTCCACACTCGCATGCCGAGGATTCCACCTTGTAGCCCCATTTCTGAAGGTTGGCTCTGCATCTCGTGGTGCCAGAGCGCAGTCTGTTCAGCGCCTTCCAAGTCGCCCAGTCTTCTGTGTGCCCAGGGGGGAGTCTCTCATCTGGTATCACCCATGGATTGAGGTGCTGAGTTTGGGCCTGCCACTTTTGGACTCTCGCTTGCTGGGGTGTTCCAGCGAGTGTCTCTGTAGATCTAAGAAAACTATGTCTTGATTTAAGTCGTTGACGTGCTGGCTGATACCCAAACAGGGGATGAGCTGGAGATGTCCCTGCCTTGGTCCTTTCACTATTGGCTGCTACTTCCCGGCGGATGTCAGGTGGTGCAATACCGGCTAAGCAGTGTAATTTCTCCAGTGGTGTAGGGCGCAGACACCCTGTGATAATGCGGCATGTCTCATTAAGAGCCACATCCACTGTTTTAGTGTGGTGAGATGTGTTCCACACTGGGCATGCATACTCAGCAGCAGAGTAGCATAGCGCAAGGGCAGATGTCTTCACTGTGTCTGGTTGTGATCCCCAGGTTGTGCCAGTCAGCTTTCGTATGATATTGTTTCTAGCACCCACTTTTTGCTTGATGTTCAGGCAGTGCTTCTTGTAGGTCAGAGCACGGTCCAAAGTGACTCCCAGGTATTTGGGTGTGTTGCAATGCTCCAGTGGGATTCCTTCCCATCTTCAGAGCTCGGGATGCTTGTCTGTTCTGAAGGTGAAAGGCACATGTCTGTGTTTTAGATGGATTAGGGATCAGTTGGTTTTCCCTGTAATAGGCAGTAAGAGCACCTAGAGCTTCGGAGAGCTTCTGTTCAACCATCTCAAAGCTCCCTGCTTGAGTGGTAATGGCACGATCATCAGCATAGATGAAACTTTTGTCATTAGTGATCGGTATTATGGCAACTGCTGAGGTCCACATCCCTACAAGGGACTCATTTCTGCTCTGAGCTCTGTTCCTCTTCCATCTCTCAGCTCAGTGATTCTCAACCTGTGGGTCCCAAGATGTTTTGACCTTCAACTCAAGCTGGTAAACTGGGTGGGAATCCTAACATTTCTGGGAGTTGTAGGACAAAGCACTTGAGGACCCACAGGTTGAGAAACAGTGATCTAGATAATCAGTTTCATCCAAGAATCTCTGGAGTTGAGAAGCCACCACTTGCTCCAGAACAGTTCCACATCCCTACAAGGGACTCATTTCTGCTCTGAGCTCTGTTCCTCTTCCATCTCTTAACTCAGTGATTCTCAACCTGTGGGTCCCAAGATGTTTTGACCTTCACCTCAAGCTGGTAAACTGGGTGGGAATCCTAACATTTCTGGGAGTTGTAGGACAAAGCACTTAAGGACCCACAGGTTGAGAACCACTGATCTAGATAATCAGTTTCATTCAAGAATCTCTGGAGTTGAGAAGCCACCACCTGCTCCAGAACCTTGCCCAGGATCACACCAAAGGCCCATCTCTTTCACTTGTACAGTAGCTCTGTAGTTGTCTCCAGGAAGTCTACAAGAAGACTGCGGACTTCCTGGAGACAACTCCCCCCAACCCCCCTGCACTATATATCTCATCCACATATTATTTTGGCATCCTTCCCCTTCTGCCCCCAGCACCTGATATACGGAGACGCATTACTGAGTTCCACTCAACTGCTCCCGAATGTCAGAAGACATTGACATGACAACTTACACTGGCAATGATTAATGGCGAGATCATTTGCGGATAACACCCTGGTGTGGGGCTGTCGTTGTCCGTGTCATCTTCCCATTCTTGTAAGAGTTCAGAAATGACGGCTTTATTATCTGAATCTGTTCCTGAAAGACAGAACCTTCATTCCTCGCAGATGCATCATCCAAGGTCTGCTTCCAGAGAAATGCCATTAAAATAATATTATCATAAACTGGAGGATGGTGATGGCTGAAAATCAAAAGACCAGGGGGATTTCTTGAAGAGGCTGCAGGAAAAGTTATAGGGAGGATATATTTATTCCTGGGATGGACCCCAGATATTTTGCCGAAGGGAAGCTGTTTCTCAACCTTCCTCAATACAGTTTCTCATGTTGTGGTGACCCCCAACTGTAACATTATTTTTGTTGCTACTTCATAACTGTTGTTTTGCTCCTGTTACGAATTGCAACCCCTTAATACAGGGACAGAGAATTTCATCTATGCCGATGATCATGCCATCACCACTCAAGCAGAGAGCTTTGAAACGATTGAACAGAAGCTCTCTGAAGCTTTAGGTCAGTGTTTATCCACCTTCCGAATGCCGTGACCCCTTAATACAGTTCCTCAGGTTGTGGTGACCCCCAACCATAACATTATTTTCGTTGCTACTTCATAACTGTCATTTTGTTACTGTTATGAGTCGTGACCCCTTAATACAGGGACAGAGAATTTCATCTATGCTGACGATCATGCCATCACCACTCAAGCAGAGAACTTTGAAACAATCAAACAGAAGCTTTCAGAAGCTTTAGGTCAGTGTTTCTCTACCTTCCTAATGCCGTGACCCTTTAATACAGCTCTTCATGTTGCGGTGACCCCCAACCATAACATTATTTTTGTTATTTTGCTCCTGTTAGGAATTGCGACCCCTTAAAAGATCAAACAGAAGCTTTCTGAAGCTTTAGGACAGTGTTTATCCACCTTCCTAATGCCGTGACCCCTTCATACAGTTCCTCATGTTGTGGTGACCCCCAACCATAACATTATTTTTGTTATTTTGCTCCTGTTACGAATTACAACTCCTTAATACAGGGACAGATAATTTCATCTATGCTGACGATCATGCCATCACCACCCAAGCAGGGAGCTTTGAAATGATCAAACAGAAGCTCTCTGAAGCTTTAGATCAGTGTTTCTCAACCTTCATACAGTTCCTCAGGTTGTGGTGACCCCTACCTACCTATAACATTATTTTTGTTGCTACTTCATTACTGTCATTTTGCTCCTGTTACGAATTGTGACCCCTTAATACAGGGACAGAGAATTTCATCTATGCTGACAATCAAGAGGAGTGGTAGTTCTCATAAAGCTTTCCCTTGGATTGAGTCTACTGGGAGGAGGTTGGTAGCCATGTAGTGGATGGCTTTCTCAGTGTTCAACCTTACTGTATTTTGTTTTGTGATGGTCTTTGGCAACCCCTCTTCCGTTTTCCTTCCATTTTCCCCAGCATAATTGTCTTCTCTAAGCTTTCCTTTCTTCTCATGATGTGTCGGCCGTCACCACCCCCAGCTCCTTCAAGGTCAATCCAGTCACTTCAAGGATGCCATCCATCCATCTTGCCCTTGGTCGGCCCCTCTTCCTTTTTCCTTCCATTTCCCCCAGCATCATTGTCTTCTCTAAGCTTTCCTTTCTTCTCATGATGTGGCCAAAGTACTTCATCTTGGCCTCTACTATTCTTCCCTCCAATGAGCAGTCAGGCTTTATTTCTCGAGATTATTACAATATTCCCATCCAAACCCAAGTAACGAAGGTGGAGGCATTACTTTTCATTCAACCCTCGTATAAAGTTGAGTGAACTGATCATCTCAGGTGTCAAGTCATAGGGGATCACAACACCGTCTCCCAAAGCATCCAATCTGTGCATGTTCAGAAATACTCTTGTCATTGGTGCCTCACACCTGGCCAATTACACCATGGAAAGTAGAGTCTCTAAAGCCGTCTGGGGTTGAAAACTAACTCTGATCTCCTCCCATCGCTTCGGGTTCATTGCTGGCCTTTGGGTGTGTGTATGTGTGGAATATTAGGAGGGAGTGAGAGTGACACAGAGGCGGGACAGCAAATGTCGGAATTGTTTTCGAACAGATTGTTTTTCATAGCTTCCGCACTGAGCCCCCCTCTGGTCCGCCCTCAAACCTGTCTCCCATCGCCCATCTGGAACGCCAAAAGTGGCATGAGAGGAGCACACAGGAGATTAGCTGTGGAAGAAAACACCTGCTTCCACTTACCGGGAACAAAGGGCGAGAAAATCTGTCGCCCAAACCCTTGCCGGATTGGGCGGAATACAAATACGGAGAGCCGGGGCTGGATCTTGGCAACGTTGCCTTTCAATGCCGGGGAGGAGAGGGAGGCAACGCCTGGCATACGGTGCCAAGGTGTTGGATCATACAGTCAGCTACTGAAGTTCCCTCCCCACCCCCTTCCTCATCCCCACCTCATGTTCCTTTGGACTGGAGTAAAGGGCAAGGAGGCAGGAGTGGCTCCGTGTATACATGCA